>OY288280.1:37395938-37590938 GCA_958450335.1 Hibiscus tridactylites
GTCAAACCAAACGGCATCACAAGGAACTCATAATGCCCATACCTTGTCCTGAAAGCTGTCTTAGGCACATCCACATCCTTCACCTTCAACTGGTAATACCCCGACCTCAAGTCAATCTTAGAGAACACAGCAGCTCCCCTAAATTGATCAAAGAGATCATCAATTCTCGGCAAAGGATACCGATTCTTGATAGTCAACTTGTTCAGCTGACGGTAATCAATGCACATTCTCATAGTGCCATCCTTCTTCTTCACAAACAAGACCGGTGCACCCCAAGGCGACACACTCGGCCGAATGAACCCACGATCAAGCAACTCTTGCAATTGCGTCTTCAGCTCCTTCAGCTCCTTAGGTGCCATTCTATAAGGGGTAATGGACACAGGAGTTGTATTCTCATACAGCTCAATTCCAAACTCCACCTCACGATTAGGAGGTAAACCAGGCAACTCCTCAGGAAACACACCAGGAAACTCCCTCACCACCCTGATATCTTGCACCCGCACCTCCTTAGAGCTAGGATTCATCACAAAAGCTAGGTAAGCTTCACATCCTTGCCTCAGCATCCGTCTCGCCTCCAACGTAGACACCATACT
This sequence comes from Hibiscus tridactylites, assembly GCA_958450335.1. Taxonomy (NCBI): domain Eukaryota; kingdom Viridiplantae; phylum Streptophyta; class Magnoliopsida; order Malvales; family Malvaceae; genus Hibiscus; species Hibiscus tridactylites. The sequence goes on from OY288280.1 coordinate 37,396,532, forward strand.
GGTAAGAAACTTCACATTCTCACCAACTACAACAACCTCATAATCATCCGCAAGCTTCAACGAAGCTCGCTTATTTTCACAATCCACAACAGCACGATGCTCAACAAGCCAATCAATAGCAAGGATTACATCAAAACCATAGAAAGGCAACTCCATAAGGTTAACATGAAAAACATGATCTTGAACAACCAAAGGACACCTTCTATACAGCTTCCGAGTCACAATAGTCTCACCAAAAGAACTAGTGACACGAACACCAACATCCAAAGACTCAACAGGCAAACCCAGCAATTCAACACGCTCACGCAAAATGTATGAATGCGTAGATCATGAATCTATCAAGGAAAGTAATGACAAGGATTGGAAAGTAAAAGTACCTGCAATCACATCTGCGTCATTCCTCCCCTCCCGCTGAGCATACACCCTAGCTTGACCTCCACCCTCACGCTGAATAGCCACAACATGGGCCACTCCTCGACCACCTTCCTCTCTCCGCTGAAAATTACCACGGCCGCGCCCACGACCTCTCTGCGGTGCAACAACAACAAGAGCACGCACTTGGCCACCAGCCAACATAGGACACTCTCTTCTCATGTGATCCGTAGATCCACAATTCCAGCACCCGTTACCAGCTGTCGCTACAGGAGCTTGCACCTCCCTCACAGCACGAGGACAATCACGCTTCATATGACCACGTGAACCACAAATCCAGCATGCACTCGGATCAACTCTAGCGTTACCTCCTCGAGCAGATGCTCCACCACCTCGCTTAGCCGAGGACTGATACTTCTGATCACGTCCCCTCTTGTTCCGTCCACCACCGGAACTATATTAAGCTGCCCGCTTACCAGCACTTGCTCCAGCACCTCTAGCAGATAAACCCAAGTTCATCTCAATATCCTTCGCTCGGCCCACCAACACATCAAAATCATCATACTCGGTAGCCAGCACATACATCTTCACATCCGTCACTAAACCATAACGGAACCTTTCGCACCTCGCCCGCTCATCAGGGACTAACTCAGGCGCATATTGACTGAGTCGAACAAACTGCACTTCATACTCAGCCACAGACATGCTCCCATGGGTAAGAGACATGAACTCCCACTTCTTTTCATCTAGGTACCTCACACCTAGATACCTTCTCTTGAACACATTCTGGAAGAATGTCCAAGTTATGTCAGCTTCCGCCATCCCAGCAATAGTGGTCGTCCACCACGTATAAGCATCATCCTGTAGCAAGGATACAACACACCCCAGCTTTTGCACATCAGTGCAACTCATCTGACCCAAGATCCTCTTGGTACTCTCCATCCAAGATTCAGAACCTTCCGCAGACAAACCCCTGAACTCAGTCCCTCCTAGACTGCGCAAACGTTCCAAGGGTAGTCTAACACCAGCATCTCCCTGATGCCCAGCTCCTTGAGCTCCAGCTACTGCTGCTCGAAAAGCACCAGCAATAGCTTGCACTAACATTGACATATCAGGCATAGCTTGCCCCTGACCAGCCTCAGGTCCAGCGACCCCAGCACCAACTGCAGCTTCAGCTCTTTCACCCTCAGCACCACCACCACCAGGTGGAGGAGGTAACACCGCACTTCCCGCATTCTCCTCATTCTCATTCTCATTCTGAGCCGTAGCTCGCACATTACTCCTTAACTCTCTACGAGGTGCCATACTCTAACAATGCAATCACAATGCAAACAAACAAAACCAGGCCCAGCAAGGTAAGCAATCCAAGTACTCAAGCTCATTTTCACTTAAAAACAACATCATTTCATTAGCTTTGATTTGGCAATGGGTACCCACAACATGCTTCATCACAGCATACAACTCAATTGCATCAAATTCACAAACCACTCAACATGCTTTCACTCAACAAGCATACATAGCATACATACTTCAATCATACACACATCCATTCCCAATTACTCGAGAACTCAGCTGTGATACCACCTAATGTAACCCCCTTAACCCGGCCTAGACGGTTGACCCGAATTAAGAAAGTCACACGGGGAAAACCAAAGTCAACCTGAAAGTCAACCTTGATTAACAACCCTTTTTTTCTTTTTAAACTTGTCTAGATGCATATTAACCCTAGATATGATCATTCAAACAGCATGCTCAAAGTTCATAATCATCAGAGATTAAACAGGGACCCAATTGCACAAAAAGGAACTTTAGGGACCAAATTGTAAATTCTGCAAATTATAAGGACTTAACTCAAATTAAAGTTACCAACTTGTAATTAATCAGGTTTCATGCTTCACTGCCAAATTTCAGCTCAAACGGACATCCCAAACTCATACAATTGCACAAACAAGTTTCAGGACCAAAATGCAAACATTTCAAAACATATAACTGCCCATGTCAGCCCCCAACGGTCAGGTGTTCCGAAACAGGGAGAACCTGTTTCGAAACACGGGACCGTTCCGCAACGGGTTCCGAAACGAGGCCTGGCAGAGGCATTTCCGTTTCGGAACGGTACCTTCCGTTTCGAACGCCTGGGCCACTACAGGGCACCCGTTCCGAAACGGTAGCTCCCGTTCCGATACGGCCTGCACAGAATGCAGAAATTTGGCTGCTAAAGCACACAATTGACTTATCATACATGCTCCAAATGCAATCAAACTTTACCAGCAAGACATACAACATGCAAGGAACATAATTGCATCAACCAATCATCATCATAGCATCAAATATGAAAAGCCCCAAATCTAAAGGCATGCTTCCTACTTAGCAAACCATTCAAGCATTTAATCTCCAAACCAACCACATAAGGCCAATTACATGATCCAGCATTATTAACAACCTTAAACAAACTTAGGGAGTTCAACACATCTCCCAAAACATCCACATAGGTTCCCCATTGCCAAATGCCAAAAGCTAAAAGTGTTAAAGAAACCTTCACATACTTGAGCTTAGTTTCCACTTGATTGCTTGCCTTCCTTGCTGCCCTCAATGCACCTTAATGCTCTGCATTATTGGTTCAAGAAAAGAGAGAGAGCGTAAGCAAAAGCTTAGTGAGGAATGCTCATTTAAAACCATACAATAATGCATTTATAAAAACTCATTTACAAATCATTTTTCAAGCAACATTACACATGCTCTTAAACCTTTAAAACAAGCAATACATGCTTCCATTTCATTACATGTCATATTGGAAACAAGTGATACATTTCACATAAGAGTCACACATGGACTTTTAACCACCATTGTGATCTTACAATAACCAAGGACCACACATGGACTTTTAAACACCATTGTGTCCTTAACCCCATGGACTTTTAAACACCATGGACCCATGGACTTTTAAACACCATGGCAAGGACCACACAAGGACTTTTAAACACCTTTGTGTCCTTAACAAGAATCTCCCAAGGACTTTTAAACACCTTGGAGTTCTTAAGTAACCAAGGCTTACACAAGGAATTTTAACCACCTTGAGCCTTAACCAAGAACCAACCATGGACTTTTAAACACCATGTTGTTCTTAAAATTCACAAGATTCACATAAGGACTTTTAACCACCTTTGTGATCTTAACCAAGAACCATCCAAGGACTTTTAACCACCTTGATGTACTTAAATATACAAGGCTCACACAAGGACTTTTAACCACCTTTGTGACCTTAACCATCACTTTCCAATATGCATCAATATCATCCATATCTCACTGTTTTAAAGAATTTTACAAAGCCATAAACATCATGCATCTTTAAGCATCAAACCACATTAGAACAATGTTCAAAAACAAGGAACTCTTACCTTGAGCTTCCTTCAACACATGGCTTAAAATCTCAGCAAATAAACATGCTAGATATGCTTTCAAAACAGATTTAAAAACATGCAAACAAACCATATTGCATACAACCAAAACCATGGTCAACACCAAGAGAGTTTTTCCGAAAACTTACTCTTGAGATTAGCTAAGTTGCTTAGACTTAAACTAAGCTCCCAAACCTTCAAAACACTGGTTTCAAAGCCGAAAACCAAATTCCACTCACCGATTCCGTTTCGCCTCTTGCCGAAACACCAATCAAGCTTCCGGATCACCACCACTTGGATCCAAAGATGACTCCCCTGTTTTAAACACATCAAGGCAGAGGATTAATGCATCATCATGCATTAATAGCTTCAATGAAAGCACCTAAACTCGCTGCTCTCATCCTCACTCCATTTTCGGCTACCAAACACAACCGAAAATGCATCCAAACAACTCCTCAACATTGCCCAGCCAAGATCCATCAAAACTAAACATCCTTAAGCATCATTTAACATCTAAAAAGGACCTAACAACATCCTTATATCTCCAGCAACAACAGATCCACAAGATCACTTCAAAACAACCAAGAATCACAAGCTAAACTTAGGAAATTCAACCTATCCGGGATTGCATTAATTAAAACTCAATTCCATTTCAATTTAACATTCATTTAACATCAAATTAACACCTTAAAACACAGCCCAATCAGATCATACGAAAATCCATCAAAAATCACCAAATCTTGCATTTAAAGCCAAGATCCATTATACAACTTTAAAACCATTTATAAATCATCAATTAAGGATTGAGAACTTAGGAATTTCAGTAAAGAACTGAGAGTTTAGAGGAGAAGGACGTTCTTACCTCCAAACTTGAGTTTCTCCCTTTTTAGAATCAAAAAGCTTGAAGATCCAATTAGCAAATGGTGAGGTTTTGTTGATGAGATGATTAGCAAACCAAAGAGAATTGAAAAAAGATATTTAGGTGACAAAATCAGAGAAAAAGCTCTGGAGAAAAGATGTTTGGCTTGAGAGAAAAATGAGAGAAAATGAAAATGAGATTTTAGGAAAAATTAGTTGGAATTAGGAAAATAACTTCCCTCCACTTTTCTTTTGTTTAAAAACCAGAATTAAATCATTAAATATCTTAGAAAAATCTGGAGAAACTCCCTTTGGGTAAATAGCTCCTTAAAGATTCAAAGTTTCAATCCTTTCTAAAACAGTCACGCAGTTTTCAAAAATTACATTTTGGTCACTAGCCAAAATGTCACCCTTCTAAACCTCATTTTGTAAAATTGATTTCACAGTTCACTTATATATATTAAAAGAAGATTTTAGAACATTTTTCCATATTTTTAATGCAACCCGAACTAGGCTTTCCTAATTTCACCTTTTACATTCGAACAGCACTTTGACCGAACCGGTCCAAGCCCAAAACTTCTAAGCCCAAAACCGGGGCGTTACAACTCTCCCCCCTTAAGAAATTTCGTCCCCGAAATTTACCTAAAGGAAAGAGATAAGGAAACTGCTTCAGCATGTCATCCTTCCGCTCCCACGTGGCTTCCTCAACACCACGGTGCTTCCACAACACCTTTACCAACTCAATGGTCTTGCCACGAAGAACTTTGCTATCTGAATCCAGAACCCTCACCGGTTCCTCATCATAGGACAAATCCGAATTCAATTCCACCTCTTCCACATGCATCACAAGCGAAGGATCAGATCTATACTTCCGGAGCATAGAAACATGAAACACATCATGAATCTTCTCCAACTCTTGAGGTAGCCTCAACTTGTACGCAACAGGACCCACACGCTCAACCACCTCGTATGGTCCAATGTACCTAGGGCTCAGCTTACCCTTTCGACCAAACCTCATCACCTTCTTCCAAGGAGAAACCTTCAAAAACACACGATCACCCACCGCATACTCAATCTCCTTACGCTTCAAATCCGCGTAAGACTTTTGCCAATCAGAAGCTGCCTTCAACCGTTCACGAATGAGCTTCACCTTCTCGGTGGTTCCTTTCAACAAAGCCGGCATCGAAACCAACTTCTGACCCGTTTCGAAACCTCTGTGAAGCACAGCAGCGAGAAAATACAAACAATGTAACATACTCCGACCAACCAAGACCTTAAACAGCTCATTTTAGTCCTTTACAGCAGGCCGTTTCGAAACGCCCTTAGGGTGTTCCGAAACGCCTTGACTTAGTCAACAGGCCAGGGTCAACCATAAGGTGACCGTTCCGAAACAGGGGTGACCCGTATCGAAACGACCTTGACGGTCAATTTCTCGTGGTCAACGAGATTTGACCGTTTCGAAACATCAAAGGCCCGTTTCGGAACGCCTTTATCTCGTCAATTTCTCAAAATTCCAGTAGCAAAAACCTTCCGAAACGACCCCCATCCGTTTCGAAACGGCAGGCCATTTGCAAAGGAGCCGTATCGAAACAGGGTGACCCGTTCCGAAACGCCCCCTGTCTGCAGACTCGTTTTGGCTGTTTTAAGGCATAAGGGTGCCCCAAAACACCATCAAAACACCTTACAACATCATAACAATTAAACTTAAGGCAACCCAACTATATTAGCATGCTTCAACAAGTTTAAGATAAGGCTAACACCAAGGCAAGACATCACAAGGCATGCATTCGTACAACGTCATTTAAGGAGTTAAGCATTCCAAGGTCAACACTTAGACAACTTCAAAATAGTAACATGCAACAAAATATCAAGCAAGGCATAAATCCCAAGCAACATCAACCACAACATAGCCATCAAAACATCACACGTAAATGAGTCATACAAGCTCATACACAACCCTTGCCACATTGCTAGCTATTACAAAATTACCACCGTACTTGAGTCACAAACTTGGAAGCCCTTCTTGCCTTGCTTCGAGCTAACACCACGCTAGCGATCTGCATTGTTGAACATTGAGAGCGTAAGCTATAAGCTTAGTGAGGGTGCTCTAAAACGAAAAACATCAACAATGCATGGTTCAAGCATGTAGATCCTAATCTTACATACATCAAGCATTGACATGAAATCAAGTAGACCTAGCTAGTCTTTCAAGTGCATATATGGTCTCTCAATCCTAACAAGCTTAATCTCAATAATCATCATCATGCAACAACACCATATACCACAATCACATATCACCATCATATATCACAATACATGAACAAGTTAATTGGCCACTTTAAATTACCCTGATTGTGCGGATATAAACCTTAACAACACTTTAGCTCGGTGGGATTTCACTCATCACCGAACCTTGCATGTGCGGGATTCCACTCATCGCCACATGCCCTACGGATGGGATTCCACTCATCATCCTGTAGAAATACATAAAAGCTTCTCGTGGAATGTTACATCACCGTACTCCTCCTTGATGACTTAACGCCATCAAGGCCACGTACGTTTTGACTCAATTTGTGTGCACACTATCCTAATGATCGATCATTTACAACCGGTAATTATTTAGTGCCAATTATCATCATCAATCACATATCATCAATCGCACTCATGCTCATCACATATATCCACATTATAATATATGTACATGTACCAAAATAATCACAAGCACAAGAGCATAGTCATTAAGCACATTGACATTTAAGGAAAACAAGACTAAATTAACTACTTAGATTATAAGGAAGTGGCCTACCAAGCACACTTTACACACACGCACTACTCATGCTCGAACCAAACTTTAAAACAAGTTAAGACCACTCACCGCCCTTCCTTAGCAATTCGAACCAATCCTCCTACGAACCCGGATTCGGTCCCAAAGCCTCCTCAACGTTTCCTCTTGCTTCTAGTCAAACAAAACACATATATTACTTCCCAAATCAATGCTAAACTCAACCACCAATTTACTTTGCAAACACAACCCAATTTCCACAATTTCCCAAACCACATAATATCTCAAAAACCCAATTTTCGTACTCCAATAATCCTTGGCTGAAACACCCATTTCCAAACACCCAAATGTTTTCCAAAACATCCCAAATCACCCTCCTAACATAGGTAGACCATCAGCCCTTTAATTTCAACATTAAACCCACCAAAAACCCAAGTTTTCATACTCTAAAATTTGCCGTAAGGACCCACTACGAATTTTCATCCAAAATCAACCAAATTGACATATAATGTGTATTTCATTATGATTAAACAAAACCCCAACACAATTTATCAAAACAAATTGAAAGACCCCTTTAAAAACCCAAATCTTAACATAAACCCTAATTTCCAAAACCCCATATTTTTGAAATCCAAGACCATAGATAGATAGAGGGTTAAGAGGAGATTAAGAAAACGTAATTACCTTTGAAAAACACCTTGGATTGAAGAAGAGGATGAATGGAATAGTAACTAGTGTAGTTGGGAGAGTTTGAAAATAGGGGAGAGGGGTTTGACGTTAAAAAAAAGAGAAATGGGGAAAGAGAAGACACTTTACAATAAAGTGGTCTTGCTTTTAAAAGTTTTGGGTGAAATCACGATATAGGTCCCTCCCTCTTTATTAAAGTTCAAATAGGTCATTATTTGAAGTTGGTTTATTTTAATTAGATTTTATTTGACCCGAACTATAACCCGGCTAACTCCTAGGCCCAAAACACGGGTGTTACAAGTTTAGGAAAGTTTTCAATAAGACACACAATTATATTTGTAAGATTTTTTTTTCAATAAATAAATAAATGCCTTGCTGATAAAAAAAGGTTTTTTAGATAAAAACTATGAGTTTTATAAAATATAAATATTAATATAAAACTGAAAATGTATGTAAAGAGTACATTCATATGCATTTTGTGTCATTGGTTCAAATTTTTTGAGTACAATCCTAAACCCCTCAACTTGAAACCTCAACTCCTAAACCTTAAACCCTAAAACCACAAACTCTAAAATTCTAAACACTAAGCTTCAAACCATATATCATAAACCCTAAACCTTAAATCTAATACCATAAACCCTAAACTCTAACTATATATCATAAACTTTAAAGTCTAAACTCTAACTATATATCATAAACTGTAAACTTTAAACAAAAAATAAATAATAATCAATGTCAAAATAAAGGAAAAACATGAAGCTAGAATTTTAAGGGAAAAAGGATACATTCATACATACCATTTATCTAATTTTAATTTTATCTCTACTGATACGCTCCCACTCTCGTCTTGTTGATGTTGAGTGTAACCTTGATTGTTCCCGACCATAGAATGCAAGTAAGCAAGTGATATAAGATGAAAAAAAAAAAAGAAATGATGAAAGAGTTTAGGGTGCGGAAGAAAATGATTAAGGGAATTGGTGTTGTGTTTGAGAATAGGATGAAAAAGGAAGAAAAAGATTATGAAAGGAAAGGATGGATAAAGATAGTGAAGGGTTCAGACAAGGGTATTTGAAATGAAAGGGATGATGAATGGTATTTAGGGTAGTGGTGATGAAGATAGGATGGTTTTGGATCAAGGAAGAATCTATACTAAAAAGTATAGGCCCGAACCTTAAATGGTCTTCAACCGAGAAGGATTTGGACCCACTAGTTAGAGAACTAAGAACCCAAAGTATCAAATAAAGGGTAAAGCCACAAGCAAAGCTTGATAAGTCGATAAAGTTCTAAAAAGAACAAAGTTTGAGAGAAACCTCACAAATATGATTTAATTGAAAGAAATGAGTTGTTTACAAAATGCCAAATGATGGCCTATTTATAATTTTACAAGGGGTTTGGTCGAAAAGGCCTGTATCTATTCGGCCATGACTTGTGTCTCCTTCCAAAGGCATGCTAACCATTTGACCTAATTGTGTCTCCCTCCAAAGGCATGTTTAAAATATGTGTTGAACTTGTGAGAGAGCTTGACAAAAGAGGTGAAAATGCATTGGTAATGAATAAATAGTGCTAAGAAAGAGTCTTTTGCATGCAAGTATACACGGTCTTCCAAGTAATACAACAATAAGCTGAGTTATCGATCCCACAAGGATTGGTCAAGAGTTTAAATTGCTTGCTCATTTTACTTGTCAAAGGGAAATATGTTTGTTTTAAAGTTGGTTTTGAAAGCAAGTTGAAAAGAAGGAAATAAAAGGCAACATCGTTGGCAAAGAGAGTTTTAAAATGTATTATGAGTGTTGGCAATAGATGCCTGGTTTTCATGCTATTCATGACATGCCAACTTTTTTTAATAAATACTATCTTAACATTCAAGGACGGAGCCAGGATTTGGGATTGGGGGGGCAAATTTATAAATAAACCAATTTTTAAAAAATTTTAAATAGGGGACAAAGGTGAAAAAAATTCTTCGGGGTGGGTGGGTGGGTGGGGGGGGATTGCCTCTCTCGAAGCCTTAATGGCTTCGTCCCTGTTAACATTGTTTGCCGAGCATATTTGAAAGTAGCATTGCCTCTCTCGATGTCAATGCCCTGGAATAACTATGCAAAAACTATTATATCTCTATAAACAATTTTTTCATAAATTAATTTGATTAAGTCTCAATCTTTTGCTCCTAAGGGGTAGATTTTACTCCCGAAGTGAGTTCATCTACTTGAACATCTTCTCTCGAAGCATCTCGCCTTAGTATCTACCATTTGTTTGTAGTTCCCTAAGTCGGTTAAGACAGTAAGGTTTCAAAAACCCAACAAAGTCAGCTCTCACTTGGCATCATATTTATGAAAACAATTAAGATCATGCCAGATAGAAGAAACAATGCCATCACATTTTCAATTATTAAAAGCTAAACATAGAAAATAGCGTTCAACGCAACCATCCCTCGCCAACTATTAAATTAGTTCATGGTGAGAGTTCCCAACCAAAAACCATAATCGTATCTCAACATCACAATCTTAAATAAAAATAAAAATAACTTAAACAAAGAGGATGAGTGAGAAAGATGTCTCTCGATGCAGCCCTTCAAAATCCAGGCTCTTGGTCAAGCTTGATGGAACGTCTCCTTGGTGCAGCCTCCTAAATTTGATTGTCGGTCCCCGATAAGCCCTTATAGATGCCACTTTTTGCTTGCTATTTTCTTTGTCTTGAGGACTTTTCACTACTTAATCAGTTGCATTTATTTCATTTTCTGTGCAGGGACTCAATTCTGGAATTAGTAGCAGAAAGGTGCATTTCTGTAGTTTTATTTATTTTTCTGGTCGTAGCTGACATCATAGGTACGACGCTGGGCACGACGCGTCTGACGTGGCAGTTTCTAGAAGATACAGTTAGCGTAAGGAAAAACTTTGGAAGAATATAGAATATCTAGTCAGTGCAATCCGAGCTTAGGATTTTTAATTTTTAAATTTTAAAAACAAACATTTTAAATTATGTTATCTTTAGTAAATCTAAGCCTATAAATACCTTCTTTGGGTAAGGCTTAAGATCATTTCTTGTCTTTAGTTCTTGTTGCTACTTGCCTTTATTTTAATAGAAGTTTTTTCTTATTTCATCTTCACTTCATATTTATTTTACGCTTCTTAAACATTTTGCCAAAAACATGCTAAGTATGATAATCAATATCATGCTTGGCTAATTTTCTCTAAGCCGAGAGCTAGTACCAATCAATTCCACGCGTGAGAATTTAATATTGCTTATTCCTTCAGGATACATTTTCATCTTTCTGTTTAGATAGTTTGGCAATCGGCCTTACTAAAATCTTTAAACATTTTTCAAATAAAAAAGGATACGTTGGTGTGGAATCGTTTAATCACACAGTTGGGAGAAAGAATCGGCATGTGGCACTTCGACTTCCTGTGAACACTCTTAGCGGCGGTCCGCTAAGGAAAGATGACATCAGAAACGATTCTCAATGAGACAACTTCTGAGTCGGGCTTTTCCTGTTTTTAAACTTAGTATTTCAACGGCGATAGACGTGGTTGAATTATTTAAGAATCGACTTTCGGAGATAGACTGGGAAAGATCGGTTACATGAGAGAAAAGCAAGTTACGATGGGTTGGGCCTCGTAGACTGTAACCGACATGAATCCCACAGTGAAAATATATTTTCAATGATCTTATGAATTGAAGAAACTAGCTTGAGGCTGCTTTCCTATTAGTGATTTTTTCTATTTCATTCCTCACTTTGTTTACTGCATCTTTCCTAATTTGTTTATTATTCCCTTGTCACTTAAATCACACCAAACCCCCTTTTTTATTTATTTTCTTTAGCTACTTCTGGGATCTAAATCATGACAAGGCTTAGTCAGCGATTCCAGCAAACTCCTTGTGGATCGACCCTCTTCCTTTATTCTACTTTAATTCTTTTATTTTATATTTGAAGATGTTTATTTTATTTATTTTGGCGAGTAAAACGACGCTTGTCAAAATAGGCGCCGTTGCCGGGGAGTTTTATTTTCGGCAATCACTGATTGTTTTGTTTGATTTTTATGACCAAGAGTAATCCGGGAAATCTAGTTGACCTTGACCCAAAGATCGAAGAAAGAGCTCGTAGAACTCACGGTGAAATGCTTCGGTGAAAGAAACAACAACAAGAACAAAGTAGACAACAATCCGATCAGGAATCCACTTCTAAAACTACACTAGTCGAAGATCTTATACTATAACCAAAACCGATGGTAGATCAAACGATTCGAGAACTAAACGCAGCCCCTCTTGTGAAACAACCACTATGCATCGCTTTTCCTAATGGCGAGATCCCTTTTCAACTAAAAACGAGTTTAATTCATCTCCTCCCTACATTCAACGGTCTCCCTAGCGAAAGTCCACATAAACATCTCGCCGAATTCCATATGGTGTGCAGTAGTATGAAACCGCAAGGGGTCTCGGAATACCAAATCAAACCACGGGCATTTCCTTTTTCCTTAGCTGGATCAGCTAAAGAATGGTTATTTTATCTTCCGCCTAACTCAATTACTACATGGGCTGAACTCTCTCGTATTTTTCTTGATAGGTATTTTCCTGCGGAAATGGCGAGCGAGCTTAGGCGAAGCATCTTGGGAATCCAACAAAGGAGAAACAAATCTCTCTACGATTATTGGGAGAGGTTAAAAAAGTTATGCGCAAGTTTCCCGCAGCATGGCCTATCCGAAAATACCCTTCTTCAGTATCTCTACGAAGGGATGCTCCCAATGGATAAGAAGATGGTAGATGCCGCTAGCGGCGGCGCTCTCGTCATCATGACCCATACTGCAGCGAGAATGTTAATCTCTACAATGGCTACCAATTCACAACAATTCGACTCCTTAAGTGAACCTAGCCGACGGGTTCAAGAAGTAAGAATTGTTTCACTTGAAGATAAAATAGACAAATTAACTGGTATAGTTAATTCACTTGTTTCGGGAAAGATTGGAGCTGCAAAAGTCTGTGGAATTCGTACGATGTCAGATCACCCAACAGATCGATGCCCAATGTTATAGAATGAATCTGGCGCCCAAGTCAATGCCATAAATAATTTTCTAGGACCTTCTCAAAGGCCTTATAACCCATTCGGCAACATTTATAATCCAGGATGGAGGGACCATTCGAATATGAGCTATGGAAACTACCAAATGGCCAACCCAAATTATCAGCCGAGATCTCCCTCTTTTCCCACTCAAATGCCACAAAAAAGTTCCCTTGAGACCATTGTCGAAAGGTTAGCTGTTTCACAAGAAAAATTCCAAACCCAAACACAATCCCATCTCTAGGAAATTGACAAACAAATAAGCCACCTAGCTTAAACCATTGGCCGCCTAGAGTCTCAAGGACGATTGCCCTCTCAAACCGAAACAAATCCGAGGGAAAATGTGAGCGCGATTACTTTGCGAAGTGGTACAGTAATTTCACCAGAACCGCCAAAGGAGACTGAGAAAAAATCCGACAAAGAAAAAGAAGGCAATTCTTAGAAGGACCAAGAAGGAAAATCTTCACCAGCCTCAGGTAACATCCAACCCAATCCTTCTTTTTCTACTTATGAGCATGTTCCTCCTTTTCCAGGTCGACTAGCAAGACGTGACAAAAAGGAAGAGGAGAAGGAAATTTTGGATATATTTAAGAAGGTGGAAATCAACATTCCACTTCTTGATGTCATTCGAAAGGTGCCAAAGTATGCAAAGTTTTTAAAAGATTTATGCACAAATCGGAGGCGACTATCCGGGAATGAAAGAGTTCACCTCAGCCAGAACATTTCAATCATTTTTCAAAGACACCTACCACCAAAATATAAGGACCAAGGTATGTTCGTGATTCCTTGCAAGATCAAAAATGTCAGAATAAAGAGGGCAATGTGCGATCTAGGCACATCTATTAATGTCATGCCATTGAGCGTCTACAACAAAATTTCAATTGAACCATTGAAGGAAACGCGAGTGACGGTTCAGTTAGCTGATCGATCAATTATCTACCCCGAGGGGGTACTAGAAAACGTGTTGGTAAAGGTAAACAATCTTATTTTTCTTGCTGATTTTTACATTATTGACATGGAAAATGACCGCAGCAACAACGGATCAGAAATCTTGCTTGGCCGCCCTTTCTTGTCAACATCACATACAAAAAATGATGTCCGTAACGGTATCTTAACTATGGAATTTGATGGGGAAGTAGTTAAGTTCGATGTGTATAAAGCTATGAAGTATCCTGATTCGGTCACAACTTTGAATTTTATTGATATTATCGATCCATTAGCCGGTGAAATTTTAGAAACTAAATTGTTTGTTGATGTTTGTAGGGAATTAGGGATAGAGGAACCCGACGAAAGGGAGTTTAAAGAAATTTCTTCTACTATTTCTTCTACTTCTAGTTTTACATTAATGCCTTCAAAGTCTAAAGCTCTTCCTTCAATTTTGCAGACACCAAAGCAGAAATTAAAGCAATTTAATTACGTATTTTTGGGCGAAAATGGTACCTTACCAATCATCATTTCCAATGAGCTGTCAAAAGAAGAAGATAGTAGCTTAGTTGTTGTTTTGCGTACAAATAAAGAGGTAATCAAATGGATATTATACGACATCAAGGGGCTGAGTCCATCCACGTGCATGCATAAAATCAAGACGGAGGAAGGCGTAAAAGCGACGAGGGATGGACAACACCACTTAGTTGAAGAACTTATTTTTGAAGAACCGAAAATTTAACATAGGTCGTCAAGCTAAACGACGTTAAACAAAGCGCTACATAGGAGGCAACTCATTTATTTTCTTTCATTTGCTTTATGTCTATTCTTTCTTTTTATTTTATTTTCTTTAATTTACAATAATTTTTTGTTTTAAATTTTTTAGGTACATTACTCGGATTTAAACAAGCGTCTAAGCATAAATTTTACTCAAATAGTGCCAATTTTTGAAGCCCTTTTCGAGCAGTACTCAAACCAATTTTTGAGGCCATTTTCCACGATGGTTCGTACGCGACACCAAGGTCGCGGTCATGATCACTCTTCATCACGGGGAGTATCCTTTACCATTCTTTGTTCTTCATTTCCCCTATTTTCTTCACATTGGGGCAATACGATTAAGTGAGGGGGAGGGTAAAGGATGACATTAATTTCGCCTTGCTTGTCATATTGGCTTGATGGTATGATTGTTTGAATTGATTAGAAGAACATCCCATTTATTGTTGCTTGTCATTAAGCATGTTATGATTGTTTTTAGTTCATTAGAATAATTAATTCTAGCATGCTTGATATGTAACCCCCGTAGCCCGGCCTAGACGGTTGTCCCGAACTACGAAGATTACACGGGGAAAACCAAAGTCAACCCGAAAGTCAACCTTGATTAACGACCCTTTTTTCTTTTTAAACTTTTCTAGATGCACATTAAACCTAGGCATACTCTTGAGATAAGCATACTCAAAAATCATAGCAATCAGAAAACGATAAGGGACCCAATTGCACAAAATACGAATTTAGGGACCAAATTGTAAATTCTGAAAATTAAGAGGACTTTACCAATTTTTAAGTTACCATTATGAAATTAGTCATGTTTCATGCCTCTCTGCCAAATTTCAACTCAAACGGACATCTCAAACTCAAGCAATTGCACATACAAGAATCAGGACTAAAACGTAAAGCTTGCAAACCTCAAAACCATTCAAATTTTATGCCCAACGGTCAAGTGTTCCGAAACGGGTCTAGGCCGTTCAGGAACACCCCTTGGCAGTAGCCAAAGTGTTCAGAAATGGTCTAGGCCGTTCAGGAACACCCATGCAAAAACAAGGGCCTGTTTCGAAACAGGCAAGGGTGTTTCGAAACACTCTGCCTAGAAACAGCAGATAGGCCTGTTTTAACACCTTTAAACCCCATCAAACATGCTCCAAACCATTCCACAATAAATCAACAACATGCCAAGCATCATACCTACCAATTTGCATCAAAATCTAGATACAAAACCACCCCTAGGTGCACCAACTCATTCAACACATCCAACACTCAATCATGCTTTTAAAACAAGAAGCATAGCATAACGACTTAAGAATAAGAAGATTCAAACGTTGCAAGCGTTAAACCACATAGTTCAAAATCATAAACCAAACTTGTCCAACATACACAATCTCATTAAACATCAACATAAGAGATTCTCCCCCCATTGCCTTTATTATCTATAGCTATTAACCGAGACATACATCTCAAGTGGAGCTCTCCTTGAATCCCTTGCTTCTCGATGTCCCAACTTCAAATATCTGCATTGATGGACAAAAAGGAGCGTAAGCACATAATGCTTAGTGAGGAATGCTCAAAACCAAAACACCATCAATGCAGCGAGTCATAAAACCTCTTTTAAAAGTAAACACAATTCGATAAACCAAAGCAATGTTTGAAAACCCTTTTTAACAACATGCTTTAAATCATGCATTGCTCAAACATGAAAAACCAACCCTTAGCTTAGAAAAGCTAAGTAATTCACTTCAAAGCACAACCTTGCAAAACCATCAATTTAACCATTCCATGCATGAACATCATATGCAAAGTTAAATACAAAACCCTTGGAAAACACTTCTACTTCACATTATACTTTTCTCATTCTTGAAAACCATCTCAAGCAAGAAACCTTTAAAACCCACTTACTCCTTAAATCTAACTCATGCATTAAACAAATGCAACATATGAACCAAAAAAAATCAACGTTTGCATTTCATGCCTTTTAAAACAAGCCTTCACAAGACTTCAATGCACTAAGGAGATTTCATGCACACCTGCACCATTCTCAATAGAAAATAAACACTTGTTCAAGCTAACAAGTAATACATGCATTCTTGGTACATTACACACTTTCCATGCAACCTTGCATCATTTCAAGCATCTCATGCCTCATTACAGTCAAGAACATTATATTGGCTTCCAAGTGATAATTCACAAACCATCATAACACAAGACACAATCGGATACGCGGATTACAAGCGTTGTCCCACACGCTTCATACACACTTCCGAACAACAGAAGGTGGAGTTTACCGGTACAATCACAACCCCTCAACACCCGTGATGGAGTTTAACGGTACAATCACAACCCCTCAACATCACTCATCGGAAGTTGTATAATACACTAGCGAGAGCCGGGACACATCACAAGGCTTACACATGGAAGCTACCACAACCATTGTAATCACCTTAACCAAGCTCACACGCGGGAGCAACCCTCCACCGTTGTGACGCTTAACAAAGTCCACCCATGAGAGCCAACCTCTATCTTGGTGACTTTAACAAGGTTCACCCACGAGAGCCATCCTTCATCATGGTGGCACTAAACCAAGCCCACCCACGAGAGCCAACCTCCATCGTAGTGGCACTAAACCAAGCCCACTCACGAGAGCCAACCTCCATCGTGGTGACACCAATTTCCTCAATCGCTAGGATTCTTGGATGGAGTTTACGGTACAATCACAACCCCTCAACATCCAAGGCGACTTAATTCACGGTGCACCCAATCCTCTAGCCGGCTAACTATATCCGATTAAAGTAACCAAGAACCACTTACATCACTTGCCAATATAACCATTTTACCACATTAATCCATTGTTTTACAAGCATAACCAAAATGCCAAAACCACCAATTACCATCATCAATCCACTGTTTTTGAAGCATTACACAAAGCCATTAAACAACATGCAACACTATGCATCAATTCCACAATTCCAATGTACAAAACCAAGGATCTCTTACCTTGAGCATCCTTCACACATGGCTTTCAAAACCAGCATTAAACCATGCTAAAATATGCTTTCAAAACAGAATTTAAAACATGCAAATCACATGCATTGCATCCAACAATCACAAGTGCTTTAAAAACCAATTCATAACACAAACCAAGAGAGAAATTCCATTTACTTACTCTTGAGCTTAGCTAAGTTGTTTAGACTTAAACTAAGCTCCCAAAACCTTCAAACCTTGGTTTTAAAGCTGAAAACCCAACTTCACTCACCGATACACAAAACAAGGCTAGCCAACAAGCCTTCCAAGCATCCGAAACCTTCAACGCCACCTCTATTGCTCACGAATCACTCTCCCCTGTTTCAAGCACATAACAACAGAGGATTAATGCATCATAATGCATTAAAAACACCAGCAACACACCTAAACTCGCTGCTCTTTGCAAATCCAACATTTCGGCTACCAAACAGAACCGAAATCACCTCCAAACACTTCCAAGACTTAACCCAGCCAAGATCCATCACTTCTAACCATTTTTAAACATCAATTAACATCCAAAATGATCCCAAACACGTCCTTATACCTCCAGCATTAACAAAACACCAAGATCACCCCAAAAACCACCATTTTCACAAGTAAAAACTTAGGAAAATCAACCTATTCGGGATTGCATTGATCAAACCTCAATTATACATCATTTAGACATCCAAATTACATCAAAAAGACATCTCAAAACAGAGCCCAATCAATTATTACGAATTTTTTCAAAATTAAATCCAAATCTTGCATTTTAAGCCAAAATCAAGATCACAACATCAAAACCTTTAACAAAACTCAAATCAAGGATTGAGAACTTGGGAATTTCAGTAAAGAACTGAGTATTTAGAGGAGAAGGACGTTCATACCTCTAAATGTGAGTTTCTCCTTGTTTAGAGCCAAAATTCTTGAAAATTCAATAAGCAAATGATGAGAATTTGGTGTAGGAATGATTAGAGATCAAATAGAGATTAAAATCTCATCTTTAGATGTAAAAATCAGAGGAAAAATGGCTGGGGAAATGTGTTTGGCTGAGAGAAAAATGAGAGAAAAAGAAATGGGAAAGTTTTTACAAAAGTTAGTTATGAAGTCAAAAATATCTATTTCCCCCTTTTCCTTTTATTAAAAATTAAATCTTTAATATCAAGAAAAGTCTGGAGAAAACTCTTCTTGGGTAAATTAGCTCCTTAAAGATTCAAAGTTTCAATCCTTTTAAAACAGTCACCAACTTTTCAAAAATTACATTTTAGTCACTAACTCGAAATGTCTTATTTCCAAACCTCATTTCGCAAAATTGATTTCACCACTCTCTTATATATAATAAAAGAGGATTTTTAGATATTTTTCCATATTTTTAATGCATCCCGAACTAGGCTTTCCTTAAAACCACCTTTTATATTCGAACCGAAAATCCGACCGGTCCAGTTCAAACCCAAAACTTCTAAGCCCAAAATTGGGGTGTTACAACTCTCCCCCCCTTAAGAAATTTCGTCCTCGAAATTTCAACCGGCGAAAAGAGAACAACCAAACTTCTCAAAGCAACACACAAGGCAACACAGGAGACTTAACCACCACTGAACACTCTCCTCACAAAACTCCACCCAAACTCAACACCACCACATACTGTTCACGAATTCCAGAACACTCAAATGTTAACCACATCTTAACCTTTCACACTTCCGGACTGCACATAGCCCCAACAACAACCTGAAGAACCTCCAACTTTTACAACATACACCACCTTAACTCATAACTCCCAAAACTTGATCACACAGTGACACCAACCAATCCAGTTCAACCACCATGTGACCCTCAACCTTCGCTGCTTCTAAAACTCCTTGCAAAACTACTCAACCTCTTTCAAAGACTACCACAACAAGAAAAAATTCTTAAGTATCAACTGCTTACCCAAACTTCTCAACGTATTGCTGACATTCCTTCAAATCCGCCGCTATCATTACCATGATAATTCACCAGGACTACTCACCTAACATCCGAAAATCACATCACAAAACCCCAACCTTGACTCCGCCAGCCGTTCCATACACCACCAGCTATCTTCAGACAGAATTTACTTAATCACAACCAGCTAACCACTTCTCACAAGAACCCGTCCAACCAACAATGGCCTTTGATCTTACATTGCCTTTCCACTACAAGTTTTGACTACAACACTTGCCTTACTAGAACATCGCCCAACCTATACATACATATTTAGGTTACGAAACTTCTATTCTCCCAGGCTAACCCTTTTCTACAACCCACAACAAAACCTCTTCTCAACTCCTCAAAGGTTGCTACGAACCATCACCTACAAAAACAACCCTTCTACTACTACATCAATGCCAAGTTACCTCAGCACTTTGGAACACATCCACTAACTTACTACATCATTTAACACCAAGAAACTACCACTTCTACCAGCTATTCACAACCACTCTAACCAATTCTAACTTCAACCGGTAATCTCCTCACCACCATACCGCTAAACTCATTAAGCGCCAAACACTTTCCTTCTACCAACATGCTATATCGCACTCACTATTACTGACAACTCGCTTAATACCCTCCATTACTTCTAACATTCCCCTAGCACCAACACAACATTTAAAACCCCCATCCAATCTAACCCTATCACAACACTAACGGACCCGATTAACTATCAGCGAGTGTGAACGTTCGTATGCATGGTCACCAATATGCCCTATCAATGCCTGATGTACATGCATGCAAAACCTCTAATGTCATGTCACATGTATGCATGGACCAGTACATATATAATATAGCATATAACAAATGATTTTAACTGTGCATGTATGTCGGTTCACACCCACCAATAACATCCTAAAAATCCGCCTAAAAACAACCTCCTATCTCACTTCTAACTTGACCAACTCCATCATTCTAACACCCCATTATCCATAAGATACTCACTAATGCCCTCTTCACACTAAAGTTGTTTTCAAAACAACACCAACTACTACCCCAAACATGCTAGCAACGAGACCATACCCACTACGCAAGGAAATACCAACTGAAACCAAACTAAGATACTAGAGCAAAGGTTACTTAACAAGGTTACCTGTAAACACCTCACTGCCCCGGAGCTTCAACAGATAAGCTCTCTTCCTCGCAGAACCATCATTCTCCAGCCGCACCGCTGCAGCATCAACTAACACATTAAGGTCATCACCATCTCCCTGCGGTAAAGAACCCTGAATACCCCGAGCCAACTTCAAACAATTACGTCTCAAATGTCCAACAGACCCACAATTCCAACAGGTTTCATTCTCTAAGCTCCTCACACCTTTCTGCCCTTCCTGCCACCTTCGAACTTTGTCTCGGCCGCGCCCACTACTCTTCAGAGACCCTTTTGCTACCACTGAAGCTGATCTCACCACATGAGGACAATTCCGCTTCACATGCTCTTTAGAACCACAGTTCCAACAAACTCCTGCGCCCCAACAACCTCCAACATGACACTTCCCACATCGGTCACACATCGGCAACCGAGCTATCCCTCCTTGATCAAGTAGCACTTGCCCTAAATCTGCACTACCATCCAAGCTTCGATTCAAGCAAAACCTTCTATCACGTCGCCTCTTACGCTGATCGCTCCCGAGGTCAGTACCCACAACTCTCTTGCTTAAACTTTTCTCACCTTCATAAACTGAAACCACACCCTCACGTTGCTTAACCCTTGGGAATTTCTCTCCAAGGTACCTTTCATAAAAGGCAGACACAAAGAAGTCCCAATCTATATCGTGGATGTGCGATGCCACCGCCATAGATGTCCACCAGGCACAAGCGTCCTCCAACATCAATGAGACAACACTTCCCAGCTTACAGGCATAGTCACAACCTTCCTGGTCCAAAATCAGAATTACACTGGCCAACCAGGCCTCGAACATCTCAGGTGTCGAACCATGATACTCCACAGCTCCCAAATCATGTAAACGCTGTTTCGACAAACCCGCACATCCCACGGCCGGCACGTCTATAGGCCTTACTTTTGCCACAGCCTGAGATGTTCCCAACACCTCTTGAACTATAGGTGATGAACTCTTCATCACAGAACCAACTTCTTCCTCCTGCCTTACTACCTCAACTCCATGCACTGAAGACTGAGACGAAACACCTCCATTAAAAGGTGAATTCCACGCCTTAACAACCCGCTCTAAAGCAGCAACCATCTCACCTAACTGCCATTCCCTCATCGATTTAACCATGCTATTAACAGCAAACAATCATAACAAAACAAACAAATCGATCAGACCAGCTTTAAGCAAGGATTCAAAACTCCAACTCCAAAATAACACAATAGCTATAATAATAAGGCAATGGGTATCCCGAATTCTCCCCTTTTACATGACATAACAATCAATAAAAACATGGATATCACAACATCGAGCATATCAATCAACATACTTCGATCACACTCTCATCAAACAACATTCATTCGCAATAGCATAATATCAACATATCATACCCATTACACTTTCATCATTCATAAAATCAGCTTACATCACCAGCATATCATCCGCACAAATCCACATTAGCTCAATGAAAATTCACAATCAAAAAGTATGCTAAAAACATCAACAATTCGCTCAAAGACACACTTTCCAACCGACTTTCAACCACACATCAGAATAAACATTAAACACCTATTACGACAATTTACCATTTCCCAAAGCATTCGCAACTCAGCTCTGATACCACCAAATGTAACCCCCGTAACCCGGCCTAGACGGTTGTCCCGAACTACGAAGATTACACGGGGAAAACCAAAGTCAACCCGAAAGTCAACCTTGATTAACGACCCTTTTTCTTTCTTTTTAAACTTGTCTAGATGCACAT
The DNA here is from genome assembly GCA_958450335.1 of Hibiscus tridactylites. Lineage (NCBI taxonomy): Eukaryota > Viridiplantae > Streptophyta > Magnoliopsida > Malvales > Malvaceae > Hibiscus > Hibiscus tridactylites. The sequence goes on from OY288280.1 coordinate 37,419,246, forward strand.
TAAACCTAGGCATACTCTTGAGATAAGCATACTCAAAAATCATAGCAATCGGAAAACAATAAGGGACCCAATTGCACAAAATACAAATTTAGGGACCAAATTGTAAATTCTGAAAATTAAGAGGACTTTACCAATTTTTATGTTACCATTATGAAATTAGTCATGTTTCATGCCTCTCTGCCAAATTTCAACTCAAACGGACATCTCAAACTCAAGCAATTGCACATACAAGAATCAGGACTAAAACGTAAAGCTTGCAGACCTCAAAACCATTCAAATTTTATGCCCAACGGTCAAGTGTTCCGAAACGGGTCTAGGCCGTTCAGGAACACCCCTTGGCAGTAGCCAAAGTGTTCAGAAACGGTCTAGGCCGTTCAGGAACACCCAGGCCAAAACAAGGGCCTGTTTCGAAACAGGCAAGGGTGTTTCGAAACACCCTGCCCAGAAACAGCAGATAGGCCTGTTTTAACACCTTTAAACCCCATCAAACATGCTCCAAAACATTCCAAAAATAAATCAACAACATGCCAAGCATCATACCTACCAATTTGCATCAAAATCTAGATACAAAACCACCCCTAGGTGCACCAACTCATTCAACACATCCAACACTCAATCATGCTTTTAAAACAAGAAGCATAGCATAACGACTTAAGAATAAGAAGATTCAAACATGCTTTAAATCATGCTTTGCTCAAACATGAAAAACTAACCCTTAGCTTAGAAAAGCTAAGTAATTCACTTCAAAGCACAACCTTGCAAAACCATCAATTTAACCATTCCATGCATGAACATCATATGCAAAGTTAAATACAAAACCCTTGGAAAACACTTCTACTTCACATTATACTTTTCTCATTCTTGAAAACCATCTCAAGCAAGAAACCTTTAAAACCCACTTACTCCTTAAATCTAACTCATGCATTAAACAAATGCAACATATGAACCACAAAATCAACGTTTGCATTTCATGCCTTTTAAAACAAGCCTTCACAAGACTTCAATGCACTAAGGAGATTTCATGCACACATGCACCATTCTCAATAGAAAATAAACACTTGTTCAAGCTAACAAGTAATACATGCATTCTTGGTACATTACACACTTTCCATGCAACGTTGCATCATTTCAAGCATCTCATTCCTCATTACATTCAAGAACATTATATTGGCTTCCAAGTGATAATTCACAAACCATCATAACACAAGACACAATCGGATACGCGGATTACAAGCGTTTTCCCACACGCTTCATACACACTTGACAAGACAGAAGTATGAATCTTGAGTTGTGCAATCATGTTCCACGAAAAAAGAGGGCAGCAACAAAAAAAAAGAGAAGAAAAAAAGAAAAAGAAGAAAAAGAAAAGAAGAGCAGAAACTTTCAAAACAAAATAAAATTTTTTGATGTTATTCATTTTAGTTACCTTTGTTGCTTATGTTGCCTACATTTTCTAAGGTTATGAACATGATTTAGTTACTTGTTGAAAACTTTTTGTCTTGATTATTCTAACCTTATTTTAACCTTTTCCTACCTTTACCTCAGCCCCATTACACCCTAGATTTAAGTCCTAATGATTTTTGCATCTCATTTCTTAAAAGTAGTGGAGAATTGATCTTGCCACAAGCCTATGGAGACCCTTGTTCAATTTTGACTTTGAGAGAATTTGCTTTCTACACCCGAAATACTTTGAGCGATTTGAGTGCATCTTGGTGATGATTAAGTTTAGGTTGGAATTTAATTATCACTTAATAGACAATTGTTAGGGTGAAGACTTTTTCTTACTTGTACCCATTCGTTTAGATTCATGCTTGATTCATGTCATTCTTAGTGCGCTTGAACTCTCATGATTTTGCTTAAAGCTTGCAACAGTTTAGGGAGATGGATGCTTTTGAATAATTTCTCTCAAACATACTTGAGGGCAAGTATGAGACGAGTGTGGGGGAGTTTGATAAGCCCTTATAGATGCCTTATTTTGCTTGTTATTTTCTTTGTCTTAAGGACTTTTCACTACTTAATCGGTTGTATTTATTTCATTTTCTATGCAGGGACTCAATTTTGGAATTAGTAGCTGAAAGGTGCATTTCTGTAGTTTTATTTATTTTTCTGGTCGTGGCTGACATCATGGGCACGACGCTTCTGACGTGGAAGTTTCTAGAAGATCAACGCAAGGAAAAACTCTGGAAGAATCTAGAAGATCCTGTCAGCGCAATCCGAGCTTAGGATTTTTAATTTTTAAATTTCAAAAACAAACATTTTAAAATATGTTATCTTTAGTAAATCTAAGCCTATAAATACCTTTCTTGGGTAAGGCTTAAGATCATCTCTTGTCTGTAGTTCTTGTTGCTACTTGTCTTTATTTTAATAGAAGTATTTTCTTGTTTCATCTTAACTTCATATTTATTTTACGCTTCTTAAACATTTTGCCAAAAACATGCTAAGTATGATAATTAACATCATGCTTGGCTAATTTTTTCTAAGCCAAGAGCTAGTACAAATCAATTCCATGCGTGAGAATTGAATATTGCTTAACTCTTTTGGGATACATTTTCATCTTTCTATTTAGATAGTTTGGCAATCGGCCTTACTAAAATCTTTAAACGTTTTTCAAATAAAAAAGGATCTGTTGGTCTGGAATCGTTTAATCGTACAGTTGGGAGGAAGAATCGGCTTGTGGCACTTTAACTTCTTGTGAACACCCTTAGCGGCGGTCCGCTAAGGAAAGATGAAATCAGAAACGATTCTCAATGAGACAACTTCTGAGTCGGGCTTTTCCTGTTTTTAAACTAAGTATTTCAACGGCGATAGACGTGGTTGAATTATTTAAGAATCGACTTCCAGAGATAGACTTGGGAAGATCGGTTACATGAGAGAAAAACAAGTTATGATGGGTTGGGCCTCGTAGACTGTAACCGACATGAATCCCGCATATTCCTTTTGATTCTTGCCATATCTGTTGTAATCCCTTAACTTTGGAAAGTTTGACTTGAATTCCTTAGATTAAGGGATTGTATAGATCATTTTTAACCTAGGTCGTCGATATACTTTATCCTTAACCATTAGATGTAGAGGGCTGTAACTATAAATAGAGGCTTACCCCCACCTCGTTTTTCACTTCAGTTTTGAGGAATACAACAGAGCATTCACTCAATACTCTTTGCCTAATTTTGTTTGTCATTTGCTTTCTGTCGTTCTTTGTTTCCGCAAGGATCTTAGCTTGTTAGCTTTGATCGGTTTAAAGCTTACTTAGATGTTGCATTGTTGAGTTCTACGGGCGTGACAAGTGGTACTTACAAACAACTATTATAAATTAAGGGCTCCATTTTAATAAATTGCGCTGGGCCCCTAAATTCTTTGAACCGCCCCTGGCTAGACATACATAATTATGCAATATGCATCTCTGTCTCAACTTTCGCACCTGAAGTCTCAGGGAAGCTTTTATATTAGAAACACATCCTATAAACATGTTTAGTATTTTTAGTATTAATGAATAATGTGAAATTTCTGACTCTAAGATTTGAGATTAAAATACATGTATGTGATCAGTGCATAAAAGTTCTATATTTTACCCATCATTTATCCTTAATTTTGCTGCACTCAAGCATGTTTAACTGCATTTTAGGCTAAGTTTTGCATCAACATCACATTTAGATAAAACTACGCAGATACTGCTAAATTTGGTTACTTTTGCAGGTATCTGCTATGGCAGCATCCAGGGCAGCAGTTGTGGCAGTATCCAGGGCAGCAGTCGTGGCAGCATCCAGGGCAGCAGTCGTGGCAGCATCCATGGCAGCAGAGGAACAGAAGAACTGGAGTGAAGAAAACCGCCTCATACATCATTGTCCTGACAGATGTCGTGGCAGATGCCGTGACAGATGCCGTGACAGTGATGCTGTGACAGTGATGCCGTGACAGATACTGTGATAGATGCAGTGACAGCTGTCGTGACAGAGGTGGCGACAGTGAAGAAGAAGAGATGGAAAATGCGAAGTGGAGTTCGACTGATAGAGGATTTGAAGCCTAATTTTTAGAGACCACTTGCATAATTTTTGGAGCCCAGAATCACAAGAAAAGCCTTTCCCAAAGTTTGAGAAGAAAGTCAAAGCAAGAAGATAGAGCGAACTAAAGGACGTTTATTCAGAGATTTGGTCTTTAATGAATTGTACTATAATTCGAACTAGTATTCTTGGCCATTAAGAAAACTTGTACCCAAGGCCTATATATATGCTTGTAATTCGACCTAGAGAATCACCATCACATTCTATACCTCTCATCTAAAAACCCTAGCCATTTCTCTTTCTTCACCATGTTCTAAACCTCCCCCAGGGCAAAGGGTTGATATTGTAAAGTGGTTGTAAGGGTTGTTCTGTTCTTAGGATTTTTCTGTTCAATGAAATAAAACTTCAAGTTTGCTTATTCTGGTTTTCAACGTCTTGCAAGAGTATCGGGAGAGCATTGTGAGATTATTCATTTACTTAATATCGGGAGAGTTAAGTATACGAATGGAATAAGTGCGGGTTCTCCAGTTTATGGTTGAACTATCTCAGACCTAGGGATAGGACGAGATTAAGCGGGTAAGGAAGAATTCATAAACATCGGTGTTCATACTCTGATTCACGTCGGGAGGTATCATCCAAGACGTGTTCATCGACATAACTTGGACCTAGGGATAGGACAAGTCAATCCATGGATTCTTGCCGAACTTGAAGAAACTGAGTTGCTTATCGCTGCCGCGACAGCAATAGACCGCTACCACGACAGGTGCTGCCGTGACAGAAGCCAGACACAGAACAAAAGTCCTTGAACAGTGCAATACATGCACTACTGAGCAAATCAATTCCTGCCTATTTTATTATCCTGATTCTCCTCTTTTACTTGATTATTTTCGTGACAACTTAATCAATCTATTAAATCTCTTCTTTTCCCCTTGTGTAGATAGCGAAGGAAAGGGTTAGCCCAGTCCCTGTGGAGACGATATCTGATACTCTAGTATCACTTTATTACTTGCAACGTGTACACTTGCACTCAATTGCGATAGACTATTTTACACGCAACAGTAAGATTGTTGATAATATTTTTTGAGTATACATCCTTTACTGGAGGAAAAATGGGAGGTACACAAGTCTGCAAGGAAAAAGAAAATAAAATGATAAAAAAGAATATAAGTATCAATAATTCAGAAGCGAGTAACAGATTGAATCAAAAAAGCTACCTGGAAATGAAAAATGACAAGTAGAGTGAGGGAATGTGTGTTCAAAGTCCTAGACTTCGGGTCATTGATACCATTAGCCTTTTCCCATTCCTTCACCAGTAAGACCATGTCGTGAAAGCGACTGTCTATCGTGTTGAGCCAAAACAAGGATTCGGAGTTCATTCGTCCCTGCAAATTATCAATTGAAATGTCGCATGGTATGTTTCGCCATTTGGTTTTCAGAATGGGAACTCTAGCATTCAGAATAAACTCTATCCTTGAGCATCCACCTGCAAATAAGTGGTATCATCATATAATAATTAAAATAAATATTGGCAATGTACGGATCCCGAGATAAAAAAAATACACAAGTTACCTTTCTGTGATAAAGCTTTAAGCAGTTATGCAAGGATATTTTGTTTTTGATGCTTTCTAGCAGATAAAATAGAAGAACCGTAGGAGACATCAACCGAAATGTCCAGGTCTCGACACCGAGTAGAGTGATCATATATAAAGGATCCGGATGGTTCTACAAGTGCACCTATTTCAACAAGTTATGTCATTTACAAGCATATTAATTACCAAAATCATTAAGCAACCGCTATAACGGTTAACGAACCATTTATACTAAATGGTACGATTACATCATAATGGAAATTACCTTTTAAACTTTGAATGGATTGCACTATTTCGTTCAATTCATTGAGTATCCTGTCCTGCGTAGTCCGATCTTCTGGTGAGGGTTTGATGACTTCAAGAACTTCCTTGAGAATTTATTCTAGTTGGCTACATTTAGGGTCAGTTTAGCATTGCTTTTGAAAAGTGCTATTAGAAAGTTCTGTTGAAAAGTTGAGGTTAAGATTTAACTGTTTAGGATTACTGTCAAAAAGTACTTTTGAAAAGATAAAATCACTGTTTTAGACATTATGTTGTAAACTTCAAAATATTTTAATTTACATTATATGTAAATTCATTATATTTATAATATGTGAAATGTATCAACCAAAACTATAATAAAAACAATTTATGATAACCTATAGTTAATATTTATATATATGAAATATTATAAAAATAACATTGAAAGAAATTATAGCATCCAAAAATTTACAATGGAAGAATGAAATAATTAATAATGGTTACAACACAGCTGATATCTATCAAGCAAATAAAAGGCTGTATGTTGAAACAAAAAAACAGCAAAAAACTACTGCAATTTACCACTCATAACAATAGTAAATCAGTAGCATATAATAAAGGTAAGCATCGGTGAAAACTTCTCATATTTTTTGTTAGTCTAACTGATCAATATTGACATAGATCAATAGCTTCTTGGATTAAACTATTTTGAAAAGAACACTAGAACCTAAATTGGCCTTTTTTGTGTGGCTAGAAAATGTTTAGATCGGCAACTTACAAAATCTCCAAATTATTGTGTATATAATTCGAGTTACATGCCGAAGGTTTAGTGAAGTATGAAAACAACACATATAAACTAAACTAATCAATGTTTATATATAAATATTACAAAAAAATACATTGGTGCTTGTAATTTTAAGTATTTTTATTAGACTACAAGCCATGACAATTAATATAAATATTATAAAAATACATTGAGACTTGTAATTTAAAGTGATTTCATTTACAAGTTGTAACACCAATTATCGATATAAAAAGTAAATTAATGCTTGCGGTTTAAAGTGAATTCATTAAACTACAAACTATGCCATCGCGCACTAATTTCATCTCATAATTAGATGTAGTGTTTAGTTCATCATTATCTTCATCTTCCACATCTTCTGGGTCAATAATATTTTTATATGTTCTATCATTTCTTTCGAACTCCATAAAATCTGCATAATGTAGACCTGTATGTTTTCGAATAAAATTGTGTATCACCATTGCACATAAAACGACCATCCTTTGCTTTTCGAAACTATAACTTGGCATATCCCTTAAAATAGGCCATTTCTTTTTCAGTACACCAAAAGTTCGCTCAATGACACTACATAATGATGAATGTGGATGATTGAATATCTCTTCTTTACCAGATATACGTCTACCTCTACGAAAGTCGGGTAAATGATATCGTTGTCTTCTATATGGCCCGAGAAAACCTTTCATTTGAGGATATCCAGAATCAGCGAGATAATATTTTCCTATAAATTATAATATAAGAAACAATAATTAAATAATTTAAACTTCATATAATAAAATAAATAGATAAAAAAATTTACCATTTGGTGGATGTGGAAACTTTAATTTTGGATCTCGAAATGCATCAAGAAATATTTTAGTATTGTGTGTTGTACCTTCCCATCCAACCACTACAAATGTGAAGCACATATTAAAATCGCATACCGCCATAACATTCTGAGTCGGGACACCTTTTCTTCCTATGTAGGGAATTTGTTCATTTGGCGGAAGAATAGCAGAAATATGTGTAGCATCAATTGCACCTATACAATCCTAAATAAATGATCATATTAGTATACATATATATTTGAAGTAAAGAAATATATCATAGAAATAATATTATAGTATTAAGATTTTACCTTAAAGTGTGGCATATATCTAGAATCATTACATATTTGTTCTGGTATTGAGTTAAAATAACAATCATCTGGTGCAATTATATCAATAGCCAGATGTGGAACTTTTTCGAGCATAATTGTAAAGTATCGGCTGATTGTCGCTCTAGACCTTTAAAATCTCTCTCGACTTTGAGAAACTGATGCGCTGTGGCTCAACATATATAGAAAGATACCCAACATTTCAAGAGTAGAAATGTTTCTTGAACTTTGCAAATTATATCGTGTTTCAAGAACTCTCAATAGACTTAAGAACACGGTTCTTGACATTCTAAAATTAATCATGCAACATGATTCATGGCCATCAAGAATCTCTCAAACCCAAGCTTCACCTGATTGTTTTGAATTCATGTATGATTGTCTAAAAAGATATTTTTCATAATATAATTGCATGGAAGAAATTGCAACAGTTAACAACCTATTAAAACTCTGCACATGTTGTGAAATTTCATTCAATTCCCTTTCATCATCATTGAAAATGTTGATGTTGCTCATGCTATCACCTGTAAAAAAGTTATAAAACCAATATTTAAACATTCAATAACAAATGATAAAATATAAATATATTAAAATATTTATTAATAATCATGAACATTATTGAATAAAATACATTCATCACCAACATAAAAAAACTTGCTTTGCACACATGAATATATAATCAAACATAAACAAAATATAAGTTGGACCTATAAGTGTCCAAGAAAAATATGATAAACCATCAGTTACAGTTATATGTGTCCAAAACAAAGAAAATAATAAATATAAGTTGCACATATCAGTGTGCAAACTAAAAATTAAACAAAGATATAACTAATTAATGTTCAAGAGTAGTGTAGTAACACATATCTCAAGGGCCAAGAAGACTAGAAAATTTTAAACTCGCATACATTTCTATTTTCAGCCACCAAACTCTAATATCATGAGAAATTGATAAAAACACAATTCGATTCTCCTTATTTTTTTATTATATTTAGTGCGAAAAAGTAGAGATGGCTAGTTTTTGGAATTTCCCCTGTCAACTCATCAAGCATTCTGATTGCTTGTGGAATGCTAAATGGATTTGTAACAGGAGTCAGACTAGATGTCGCATGACTCATATTGCCAGTTGCACTACATAGTTTATCAATCTGAATAGACAACCTTGCAGCTCCTTTAATTTACTTTGATGAATTTTTTCCCGGTCTTCAAATTAGAAGTTCCCGTCTCAGTGGCTTTCCGTTTTTGTTAGAGATGTACATGCTCGGATTGAATTCCAAGACTGCCATTATTTTCATCATATCCTACTTGACTTGGCATGTGAACATCATTCATTGTATTTTCTTCCTCAATTTCTTCAAGTATCTCGTTATCACCATGCTCAAAAAAATCACTATGCAATGTACCCGAAGAAGGTGCCCATGCTTTATCACCAGTGGCAACTATCCCTCTAAACATTTGGTCCAAATTTCCTTCCACTTCTGGATCAATACCTGCAGACTTGAATCTCTGAGCTTCGGGCACCACCTACATATAAATTAATAAATTAATGTAAGCAGTTATTATTAGCATTGGAAATAAGGAAAACAAAGATTATAAGAATAATTAGCATACATTGAGTCTACTTCCCCACCCGTCTTTTGAGGCATCAATGGTCGCTTTTGTATGATCCCATCCTAGATCAGTATCTTTTTTAAGCTTTTTTCAAGACTTCCATTCTTTCTTCAATAAATCCCATATATTCTTCAATTGTCGTTGCGTATAAGGCTTTCCCGTCTCATTATAAAAAAATTACTATTTTTATCCATCTTTTTTTGTTAAAATGAGTACCAGGTCTATTACCATTCAATATCTCCTTAATACAGATATCGCAAAATATTACTTTCAACTTCCTATCCCATACTGCTTTGAGTTTTTCACCACTTGTTTCAACAAGCTTAGTACTTTTCATCTATCATATATATTCAAATTATTTAAAAAAATTAAACATCGAAATACTTGATATATATTACACTTTGGAACTAAGCTATAAATAATTGAACACTTTGTTTTCAGCAACTTTACACGCTACAAAAAAACTAATTAGATCATAAGGATATAGTTCCCTTGTTACACGAATAGCCTAGGATTATCGATAAAAGCTATTGAAAATATACACGAAACTAACCACTTGCAACCTCTAATTTAGATTGCATAGCTAAAACCAGTCAAGAAAGACATGAATATATATTATTATGTTTTCAAAGTACTTTATTTTTTTTGAAAAGCAAGTTTCACTTCCAAGTTACAAGTCTAGTAGAAGCAACCATTAATCCAAATCTGATGGAGTTGGAACGCAATGCAGGTTCATACAGTTTATACAGATTACCAAATACTCAAGTAGGAATGTTTTCTCTTAGCAAAAGCCAAGTCTAGCAATATACACGAGGCAAGCAGCCAAGCCGGTAAACATTTTACCAGTAACTTCATTGAAAAATCTTAGCTAGTATTTAATAAGGCTAAAGGGGTTATTTTACCCCAGAGTTCGACCCAAATTAGTAATGTAGCCCCTCGCGCGCAAATGCATTCAATTATGTCCTCTAGTTCGCACATTGCGACAAATCAGCCCCTTGACCAACATTGACCGTTACAGTGTTGATGTAGCAGTTAACGGTGCTGACGTGGTAGTCAACTATGCTGACGTGGTAGTGCATGTTTGATGATGACGTGGTAGAGGGCCTTAAATGATTTTTAACCAAATTTGAGGGCATAATTGATTTTTTGCCGAGTTCAAGGGCATAATTCATTTTAATTGAAAGTTCAATAACTTACTTAATCTTTAAGCTAGAAAATAATAAATTACTAAAAATTTAAAAATATTTAAATAATATTTAAAGACTCATAAAATATTAAAAAATAAAAATTCTATAATGAATTTAAAAAAATGAGTAAAAACTTATAATTAAAAATATGAAAATTTACAAATATAAAAACTCAAAATTTTAAAATATTTATATATCATCGGAAAAGTCTTCGACTTTTTTGGCTATGCTAAGCCCACTAATATTCCTTGAACGTTTTTTCAATGGAATCATCATTGTATTAAAGTAGAAAAAACAAATATTTCCCTTTGTTTTTATACATCAAATTGATACCCCCATTAAATATTAACGAGCATCAATTTAATGTAGAAAAGAGAAAGAAAATTAGATTTTTTTGTTACTTTAATACAAGGTTGATTCCACTGAAAATTTGTTTAACGAATGATAATACTCAGACTGACAAAGTCAAAGACTTTTTTGATGAAAGTGTTCAAATTTTTAATACTCTATAAACATTTTTTAATTTTTATATTTATATTTTATCATTTTTAATCTCTAATACATTTAAATTTTTATATTAGTTTTTATTTTCAATAATTTTTAAATATTTTATTTATTTCTATTAAGTTTATGGATTTTTTAAAATAAAAGAATATTTTGATTTTTTGTGAGAGTTTTCACTTTGCTTATTTTAAAATTATCAAGAACTTGTTGGATCGAGATTAGAGATTCGGGTTGGTTTCTGAATGAGTTCAGGGAAAACATGTTTCAGAATGTGATAAAATATGAAAAAAATTTATCTAAAATCCTTTTGAAATATATAAAAAGGTTTGGTGAAGTCAATTTTGAAGAATAGTAATTGGAATGTGGACATTTCAATTTAGTGACTAAATTGTAAACTTTGAAAACTATTTTTAATGACTATTTTGTAAAGAGTCAAAGCTTAAAATCTTTAGAGAGCTTATTGTAATTTTAATCAGCTATTCTCTTAATTTGACTTGTTTTAAATGTGTTTTAATTAAAAGAGATTAAAAAGGATTTGGTGAAAAGGTGGTTATTTCCTAAAATCACATTTCACGTAACTTTCATTTCTCAAGATTTATCTTTATTTTCTCATCATCCAAATCACCTTTTTTGCTTTCAAAACTTACCGAAATTTATTCCTTTTTCATTTTACTTCTATTTCCAAATGATTTCCATGGATTTCCTCAACTAGCTTCAATGGTTTCTTGAAGATTTTCAATCAAATCTTGTCAATTAAGGGGAAAGCAAGAAGTTAGAGGTAATTTTCACTTTTCTTCTCTAATGAAGGTTTTTTATTGAAATTACCAAGTATTTTACTCTTTAATTATGTTTCTTGATGAGGTTTTATGATTGATTTGAAGAAAATGGTTAGGTCAAGCTTTAATTAATGGATTTGTGTAATTTTCGTAATGAATCTGTTTTGCTGGGTTTATGATTGATTTTAAACATGATTTTAAAATTTAATAATGTTAAGATAAAGGTTTTAACATTGTAATCCCGAAACTATGTGAATCTCTAGTTGTTTAGGTTGCTAGATTTGGGTTTTTGTGGAGTTGTGGTGGTTTTGTGAATGCTGGAGGTATAAGGTTGATAATATGATGATTTTGGATGTTAATCAACGATAATTGATGGTTGAAAGTGTTAGGTTTTGTCCAGGTTAAGTTTAGAAGTGTTTTGGTGATGATTTCAGTTGTTTCGGATAGGCTATTGGTAGTTTTTGGCAAGTCAATGTTGTGGAATTGATTGGTGGGATTTTGAATGCATTGAGATGCATTAATCCTCTGTTATTATGTGGTTAAAATAGGGGAGGTTGATCCAAAAGAGACCGATGAAGCTTTGGACGCTTCAGATAGGGGTGTTCAGATCTGGATACCTAAAATTTTCGGGTAGAAAAACTTCGACCCGTTACCCAGCCCATACAAACCGGGTACCCGCAAATCGGGTACCGGGTACCCGATTCACTATTTTATATAGTTTTTTAATCTATTTTTTTAAAAAAATACATAAGAAACACATAAAATTTCATGATATATATATACATATATATTAACGTTTATCAACGAAAGAAGGTATTAAAAATATTAATCTTGAACATGATTTTTCTTTCGAATCTCATATTGACAAATTAATATAATTGTTTTGAAAATTTTAAAACTTAAAAGTATATAATACAAGTATAAAAAGAAATTAGAGATTTAAAATTAATTTTAGGGGAAAAAATACAGAACATAAAATAAAAATAGAATTTAAAATTTAAAATATATAAGTTTTAAAATTACTAGGTCGGGTTGGGTACCCGATTATAAAAAAAATTCGGCCATGACCCGGCCCGACCACCTAGGAAAAAAATACGGGACGAGTACCCGGCCGTAAATACCCAGTAATTTTCAATCGGGTCGACGGGTCGGGTATTTTTGAACACCCCTAGCTTCAAACACTTAGTTTCGCGTTGGTGAATTGAGATTTCGTGTGTCAGTGAGTGAGAACGTGGATTTCAGCTTTGAATGTTTTAAAGGTTATTTTGGGAACTTAGATTTAAGCTTGAAACGCTTGTCTAAGTTTGGAAGTAAGTATAAGTGGTTTTCTCTCTCTGTTATGTTATTATGAAATGATTTTATGCACTTGGTTTTGATTTCATATTACCTACTATTTAAGCATGTTTTAAAGTATGCGATATATTGTTTTTAATGATGAGATGATGAAGGGTGCACATGGTAAGTGATCCTTGTAAGTATATGCTTTATACTTGTAGTTTGAAGCATGGTTTGATGCTTTGGGAAATGGTTTAATGTTGATGCTTTGTAAACAACGAGGTATATGGTTAAATGTGAATTATATTGGCAAGAGATGGTATGAAAATAGTTTTGAAAATGCTATCGGATATAGTTAGTCGGCTATAGGATTGAGTGCACTATAAATAAGTCACCTTGGATGTCGAGGAGGTTAGTTTCCCGTCTCCATCCAAGTACCCTAATGATCGAAAAGGTTTGTGTCTCGTCTCTCGTTAGTGAGTTAAGCATCTAACTGATGTTTGGGGTTGTTTTCCCCATGGGGTTGTTGTCCCCGTTGGTTGAGATTGTACCATTATTTCGGTTAAAATGGCTTGAAGTGTTATGAGAACACTTGTTGAATCTGTGTATCCGATATGATATTTTGAGAATGTAAGTTGGTTAATGATCACTTGTAAGCCAATATAATTGTTGATGTATCATATTTTGTATAATGTGATTTATACATGTTTACTCTTTAAGCTTTGCATATGGTATGTTATGCATGGGAAGGCTTAAATTGAGGTTAGCAATGTGAGTTGTTGTGGTTTAATGATACATGTTGCATATGGTTTAATATATTGGTTTTTGAATGATTAAAGTGAATGATTTTTAAGGGTATGATGTTTCAAATGATGTTTTATAAATGGATTGAAATGATGTTTTCAATGGTCTTGAGAAATTGGTTTTAAATCGCATTAATGGTGTTTTGTTTTGAGCACTCCTCACTAAGCCTAGTGTGCTTACACTCTCTTTTTTATCAATGCAGAGTAAAGGAGTGGATGTAGCAAGTAAGCAAGGAGGATCAAAGGACTTCAATCTTGAAAGTATGATTTCAAACTAGAATTTTAGTAACAAAGGCAATGGGGTTCATTGTTGATTTGGGAGTGTGTTTGTTAAACTCCTTGTTTTGGCCTTTATATGTTGGTTTTGCTTGAAATTACTGTTTTGGATGTTGGATGGTATATTCTCTAGGAAGCATACCTATAGATTTCTATTTGATGCATGTTGCTATGAGTTGATGTTGAATATGCCATGTTTGGTTGAAGATTGATCTTTGGATATGTTGTATTTATGTTAGAAGCATGGTTAGGTGGTTTGTGTTGCATCAAAGAGTGAAAAACCATCATTTTTGGGCATTTCAGGCCCAGGTGTATCGATACAGTCGAAGGGGTATCGATATGGTATAGTGTATTTTTGGACCCCGTATCGATACGGTTGAAGGTGTATCGATACGCCCCTTGAGTTTTGGAAAATCTCATATCGATACACTATCGGGACCATATCTATACCCCCATGTATCAATACACTATGGAACCTTATCGATACGCCTGGTAAGTAAGTTGATTATTTTTGTTAATAAAGGTTTTGGATTCTTCTATTTTGGTCCCTGATTGTTATGCATGCAATTGAATGGGTTTGTATGATCTTTTAGAGTTAAAATTTGACATGTATGCATGGAACCTGACTAATTGAGTATTGGTAAACCGTATTTCAAGTAATTTCTTATAATCTTCCAGATTTACAATTTGGTCCCTTAATGTTTGTGATTGCAATTGAATGTCCGTTTGATGTCCGTTTAAGTTGAGATTTGACACCTTGGCATGAAGTATAACGAATTAAAGGATTGTAACTTTAATTTGGACGAAGTCTCTATAATTTGTTAAAATTACAAATTGGTCCCTAATTCATGTTCATAACCAATTGAACATCAAATTGACGTCTGATTGAATTGAGGTTTCTTCCGTTGTGAGTGTAAATCAAATAGGATGACAAAATGCATCTAGACAAGATGAAAAAATAGGGTTGTTTATTGAGGTAAACCTTTTCGGTTTACTCCAATATTCCTCGTGTGACGCGTTCGGTTCCGTCTCGCGCTTAGGTCGGGTCGAGGGGGTTACAAAGTTGTTAATCTATTTTTCATATATTCCATTTATAAAAGTTTAACTTGAAAAACCAAATTATTTATCTAATTTTATTCAAAAACTAAATAAATTGATTAATTTAACTTAAAATTTAAACAAATTATTTATCTATTTTTAAAATTTTAATACTTTCTTAAATTCTTGTTTTTATCTTAAATATTAAATAAGTAATCAAACTTTCAATTAAAATGAATTATGCCCCTAAACTCAGCAAAAAAAATTCAATTATGCCCTCAAATTCGGATTAAAAAATCAATTCAGACCCTTTGCCACATCATTATCACACATGCACTGCCATCCCTGCACATTTGACTGCCACATCAGCACAGTTGACTGCCACATCAGCACTATAATGGTCAACATTGGTCAAGGGGCAAGCCACAAAAATTTTCATAAAAATCAATTAAACTCTATCCACAAAAAATACACTCAATTGAGTCATCAAAGATGAAAATCACATCAATTAAGCCTTTTGACTAGGAAAACATTCTTTCACATTTACATATAAAAAATATGATGAAGAGTTTGATATGGTTTTAATGCATGATTGTGTTGTGTGTAGTTAGTAAGAAAGGAGAAGCATGGATGAGAGTTTATGGAAATGCCTAAATCGTGAACAAGGCAGTGGAGAGAAGATTCGGTCAAAACAGCAATCAGCCGTCGCCGATATATAGGATTCGCAACGGGTATGGACCTTATACGTTGGCGGAATTTCAGAGTCGATTCACTGGAAGGGTTTATGGCAAGTATTTGATCGTCATGGGATTGTTAGAGATGTGTTTATACCCAAGAAGAGGGCTAGAGATGGGACAAGATTTGGATTCGTTCGGATGGCATCGAAGACGGATGCAGATAAGGTGATCGAACGGATTCATGGAAAATGGATATATGGCGCAAGGATGCGAGTGGCGTTGGCATGGAATGGCATTAACAATTTAAAGAATGATATGAAGAGAAAGGAATCACAACCGATGAAGGGGATTGCGACGGATTCAACAAAAGATTCACATAAACCGTTGACGCAGGGTGGATATGATAGCGGAATAAAACGACGGGTAATTGAGGGTGTGTTAGATGAGGATAAATGGGCGATCCTCTAATGGTGTGCGATTGGGTGGAGCACTAGGCCATGGAATTTAAAAACTTTAGCGGAACGATTGGAGGTGGAGAAGAACGATGGTTTTTCGATCATGAGGCTTTCGGGGTCCATGATTCTGCTGATGTGCACGTCGGTGAAAATCCGCGAACATGTGATGAAGATGGATTGCATAAAGGAGTGTTTCACAAAAGTTGTAGAGTGGTCACCGTCAATTACAACAAAATCTCGCCGAGTGTGGTTGTCCGTGGTGGGACTGCCGATTCACCTATGGCACAAGAAAACGTTCACGAATATTGCAGGTTTATGGGGGTTATTGATATGTATGGATGATGACACGGAAACCCCTACATCTTTTGATTGCGAACGTATGCTGGTGGAAACAACAATAGTGGATCGCATTGAGGAGAGTATTACCATCAAATTGGCGGCTGCGGAATATTTGGTCCGTGTGTTTGAGACAGATGGGCAAGGACCAATGATCGAATGTGGCTGCTATGAGGGCAACCATTCTCAAACTGCAGCTCCGCAGGAGGGAAGCAGTGATAGTCTTCGAGATGACGTGCGATATAGGAAGGCGGAGGCGTACAAGGGAACAGAGGACTGTCCCGATCCGACTGGGGTGAGTGCAGCGGCTGAGCACCAAAATAAGATGGACGTGGAGAAGGAGGTTGTAAGTCCGAGGGTGGTCGAGGGGCCTGAGATGGAAAAGGAAACGGTGGAGCCAGCGCAACAACTGATTCTGCCGATCAGTTCCGATAGCATGGAGGGAGAGAAGGAGTGTCAGAGTAGGACTCTGGTGGAGAGTCCTGCAATAGTAAGGTTAGTAAATTCGAACACAAACTCAGTGGATAATGTAGGGACAGCAGCTCTATGTGTTGCTAGCGTTAATTCAAAAGAGATTACTCTGGAAAACTCGATTTCACAAGCAGGTACGACGGTGCAGGGATTGGGACAAACAGAGCTGATACGTGTGGGAATTCATTTTGCAAGGTTCAACGTGTGGTGGGAGGAGAGGTTACTGGTACTACGGGTAATTCACAAAGTAGACTTGGCCGAGCGACGGGGAAAAAGGGGACAGTAGCGGACATACATAAGAAGGGAAGAGACTCTTGTGAGGATCCGATCGTGCAACAGAATATTACAACCGAGGCTGAGGCGACATTGAAATTAAGGGCATTGATTGGGGTGAAATCAACTGGGTGGGAAGAGGACATTATCAAAGACATATCGCGGGTTATTACCGGTGAGTGTCGTGGTTTTTGACTAATGAAGCTGTTAACATGGAACGTAAGGGGTTTGGGCGGGAGTGCAAAAAGGTGTTGTGTTCGTGAGGTAATTAGGAAGAATTAATGTGACATGGTGTTATTACAGGAGACAAAATTGGAAGAGGTTCCGTCATTGTTGGGGGCAAATTTGTGGTACTCGGATAACTTCGAAATGGTGTCCTCACCATCGATTGGGGCATCCGGCGGCATTATAGTCATATGGGAAGGTACTAAATTTACTTTGGAGTCAATACAGATTGATCGTTATTATGTTTTAATTCAAGGGAAATGGAATGTCGAAGAGTTGGTTTATGGTATCGTGGCGATTTATGCTCCAAGCGATGTAACTGGTCAAACTTTGTTATGGGAAAAATTGTTGGCTAGCTTGTGTACATTTCAGGGACCATGGTGTGTTGCAGGGGACTTTAACGCCATTCTAAAAGATTCGGATAGGATTGGGGTATCGGATAGAGAGGCTGAAATGGAAGCTTTCACAAATTTCGTCAACAATGCAGGCTTGATGGATTTGCCATTGACAGGCAAACGGTTCACATGGTTTGGCCCTGGTAATAGGTGTAGCCGTATAGATCGGTTTTTGATTTCATCAAACTGGTTAGATGCTTTCAGTAATGTACAGCAGGTAGCACTGTCGAGGGGGGTATCCGATCATACTCCGCTGGTTTTAGCTTGTGATGATTGCAATTGGGGACCAAGGCCTTTTCGATTTTTCAATTGCTAGTTAGAAGGGAAAGCAAATGTGTTGGACATGGCAAGTGAATGGTGTCGGTTAACTAGTGTAGGATTTGGAAAGGAAAATATCGTGGTAAAATTGCGGCATCTAAAGTTGTTCTTGAAACGGTAGAATAAAGATACATTTGGAGATGTCAATTTGATTATTGAGAAAATGCAACAGAAGATTGACAATGCGGATGATGAGCTGATAAAGAAAGATGGAGATGGGGAGGTGGAGAGTGAGCGTCGAAAATGGATGCAGGCATTATGGCGAGCGATGTGTAATAAAGAGGTGATGTGGCGTCAAAAAGCTCGGGCAACTTGGTTGAGGTTAGGTGACCGGAACACAGCCTTTTTCTACATAACGGCTAAATTACGGACAACTAGGAATTTCATCCCGGGATTATTGATTGACGAGAAATGGAATACATCGCCGACGACATTACGCTCATTTGTATTCAAGGCGTTCACTGCCCACTTTGCTTGTGATACTCGGGTGGGTAGATGGGAGTTTGATGGAGAGTTTAGATGAGTGCAAGCATATGCAAGTTCATTGTTGGTGGCACCTTTCACGGTTGGGGAAATTAAACGCATTCTATGGGATTGCGATGGATCGAAGGCACCGGGTCCGGATGGTTTTACACTTGAATTTTACAAGAAGAGTTGGGAGGTGGTGAAGGATGATGTACTGAATTTCTTTACTCAATTCCATGATCGAGGGATATTGCCGAAGGGAGCGAATTGCGCGTTTATTGTGCTATTACCTAAAGTGGCGGCACCACAATTGCTAGGTGAGTATCGTCCAATTTGCTTTGTAAATTTGATGTACAAATTATTGGCTAAGTGCTTGGCGAACTGTTTGCAAGCAGTGCTGAATTCTCTTATTAGCGACACTCAGTCAGCTTTTATTAAAGGCCGTCAGCTAGTAGATGGAGTGTTGTTAGCGACGGAGGTGATGCATTCTCTTCGTCAAAGTGGGGCTAGTGGTTTTATTTTAAAGTTAGATTTTGCTAAGGCATATGACTGTGTGAGTTGGGCTTTTCTAGATTTCGTGCTAGTGCGGATGGGATTTTGTGCAGTGTGGCGACATTGGATACAAGAGTGTATTAGTTCTGCTCGGTTGTCTGTATTACTGAATGGGAGCGCGACAAAAAAGTTTAGGATGGGCCGTGGTTTGAGAAAAGGTTTCAAACATACGGCTGATGCATCTACAGTTTGCCGATGACACGATATTATTCTTTGATGCTAGTATTGAGTTTGCTCGGAATTTAAAGAGGATATTGCACTGTTTTCAAGTGTGTCCTGGGTTACAAATTAATTTTGCTAAAAGTTCCTTATATGCGATTGGAGTGGAGGATGAGCTTAGTGCATCAGTGGCTAGTGTGTTGGGCTGCCGATTGGGGGCACTACCGTTTGTATATCTTGGTTTCCCATTGGGGGCTGATCTGAGACGAATATCAGTATGGGATTCAGTTATCGCTAACTTCAGATGCAAGCTAGCAGGATGGAAGCGAAGTTCTTTGTCGTTTGCAGCTAGAGAGACACTAGTTAACTCGGTCCTTTCATCATTGCCTATCTTTTACTTGGGCCTATTTGTAGCACCAAAGGGTGTAATTGAGCGGCTGGATCAAATCCGTAGAGCTTTTCTTTGGGGTGGTGTCAGTCTTGAGCGTCGGATGAGCAGGGTGGGATGGGAAACGGTGTGTCGACCACGACATTTAGGGGGTTTGGGGGTGGCGGATCTTAGGGTGAAGAATATGGCGCTGCTGTCCAAATGGGTATGGCGATATGCCCGTGATCGGGACTCGCTTTGGCGTCGTTTAATTACGGCCAAATATGGTGAAAACATTCAATGGTGGAGGTTTAATACAGAACACTTGTCCGCCATGTCTATTGTATGGCGTTAAATTGTGGCCAATGCTTGTTGTCCGAGTGTAGAATCGCACGTGGGGGGGGGGGATTTTCATCGGAAAATCGGAAATGGACAGCTTGTTCTATTTTGGTTTGATTTATGGGTTACACAACAACCTCTAAAGGAGGTATTCCCACGATTGTTTGCTTTGGCTTTGAACAAATTTGCATGGGTACATGATTATGCAGTGGATAGTTTTTTTGATCATGGACAATGGGAGGGATTTTTTAAGAGACGATTGTGGATATTCGAACAAGAGCATTTGCGAGCATTGTGTGAATTGGTGGGTGGTGTTCGCATAAGGGAAGCGTGTATTGATACGCTGATTTGGATCCTAGATGAACATGGGGAGTTTTCGGTTCAGGCTATGTCTAAGGCGCTATTATTGGATAGGGTAGGGGATGGAGATTTTGGGGGCTGTTTCGCGTGGAGAGTACTTATCCCACCCAAGGTGCAAGCATTCTTATGGTTCATTTGGTTGAAACGTTTGCCGACAGCGGATTTTTTGCGCATTAGAGGGGTGCCTTTATCGGAGGGACAAGGCCTATGTCCGTGGTGTGTAAGGGTGGAGGAGTCGATTGCTCATTTATTTTATGACTTCCCGTGTATACAGTAGATTTGGGATTGGTTACGCGGTTGGTGGGGCATTGCGTTACCTTTACCGGTGAGTTTCACGGAATTTTTTGTGGTGAATTTTCATAGTTCATTTTATGGCTGTCAATTGAAATGGTGGGTAGCTAGTGTGAGTGCAATGTTATGGTCCTTATGGCTAGCCCGAAACGAGTTCATTTTTCGGGGTAAGCGTTCGACATTGGCGGAAGTCTATTTCCTAGTCAAACTTCGCTCTTTTTATTGGATAAAGGTCGATGTCGCGAGTGAGGTTATGACTGAATCAGTATGGTGGTCGTGCCCATCTACATGTGTCGTTAGTCCACGACTAAGAAAGGTGCGTGCTGGAATTTCGTGGCAGCCACCTATAGCGGGGACATTGAAGTTCAATGTGGATGGATCGGCGAGGGGTAAGCCTGGGCCAGCGGGTATTGGGGGTGTATTGCGCGATGCGGACAGTCGCATTTTGGGGATATTTTCCGGACCAGTCGGGAGTTTTGACTCCAATGTGGCGGAGGTGAGAGCTATTGAGTTGGTAGTAAGGTTGTTGGCGGAAGGAACTTGGCGCGATCAGTGTGTGGTGATTGAGTCCGATTCCCAAGTAGCATTGAGTTGGGTTACATGTTCGGCGAAACGTCTGTGGCGGTTATGGGAGTCGTTTGTGACAATTGATCATGCGTGTCAAGTCATTTCAGAGATACATTTTCAGTACGTGCCGCGGAAGGCGAATGGCTTCGCAGATGTTTTAGCTAAGGAAGGGGTGGATAGGTGTTCTTTATTTCTAGCTTGTATGTAGGTGTTATTGCATATTTTGACAGGCCATTACGTACTCTTTTCCTCCATTAGGTTAGGGAGGTTTTTAACGAGGCGTATGGTTACGTCGCGCTGTATGTTTTTTTCTTCATGAATAATATTCATACAGTTATTGATCAAAAAAAACTTTGGTCAAGGGACTAATTTGCTGCAATGTGCAAATTGAAGGACCTAATCAAACACGTTTTTGCGCGAGGGACAATATTGTTAATTTGGGTCAAACTTGGGGGCAAAATAACCACTTTAGCCATTTAATAACAATAGACTAGACCAGAGGTGGGTACTGCTTCGCTTGTTGGCAGACCCTTCTTTTATATTCATTAACATCCTAAATGGAGAGGTGATTTATATACTAATGCAAGAAGAAAAATATGGATTTTGAGTTTAATGGAAACAATGATATGATCATGACCTTAATCCTACTCTAAACTTAAAACCAAACTTATGTTCCAGGAGAATTAAAATCAGTACAACAAGTGTAAAGTTTCTTTTTACCTTTTATTTTATGTTTGCTACAAATCTAAACTAGGTGATTCTAGTATATGTAAATAATTTTCAGCTATTGCTAAAATATTTAAACAACACACTCAAACAAAATACCGATTTCATGAATCAACAACACAAGGTAAAAGTTTCTGAAAATCCAAGTACATCTCCTATGAACCCACTCATAATAGAAAAAATAATAAAAATAATAAGAATGACATACCTTGAAGGAAGATGAACTGAAGGTGAATTTTTTAAGAAGAATTAAGATATTATCCTGATGATTTTCAAGAACGGTGAAAAAGGGATGATCTGTGAAGAAAAAAAAAGAAAATTCTTTTATGCTAAAAGCATTTACACTGATGACCATTGGGAATATTAAATAAGGGTAAAATTGTCTTTACCTTTCCAAACGAGATTACCCACCGCCCAAAGCTGAATTTAATAGAGTTTTGGTTTTGGCTCCCAATTACTGTTTCAAACCAGCTTTTATCATATAAAATAGTTGTTTAGCATTGATTAATAGTTTCAAACCAACATTTTACCCAAAATCTCGTTTAAAACTCATTCTTAAACGAGTCTTTAGTCATCTTTGTTTGTTATAAAATAATATCACACATGTAACACAAATTTGCTAAAACTCAAATTACCTAAATTATATCAACAAAAAACCACATAAACAACCACAAACAAATAAGGTCAGAAAGAGTTTCATTAAACTTTCTAAAAAATTTAGTTAGAACCTCACATTTTAAAAATAAAATTTTCATTAAGTCCCTAAAAATTCTTGGAAATTCTAGTTAGACAACTAAAATTTTGAAAATTTTAATTAGGCCCACTCAAGCTATAAGGTCAAGATTCGCCACTGGTGTTTGATGTTATGTTTCTTTTATTCCGATTCGAATTCTCACGTAAGTTTAATATTTTATTTAAATTAATAAATATTTAAAGAAATATCTTATTTTATTATATTAAAGTAATATTAAAGTTCATAATTCCAGATAAATTGAGATGGGGCAATGACTATTAGAACTCCAAAAACTTTGTTACATAAGAAGCATTTAAAGTAACTAAGAATTTAAACTAGCAAAGTTAAAACTATTTATTTCATATCCCCTAAATTGTATCACCTTCTTAAGAAATGAACTGAAATAGAAGGGACCAACAAGAAAAGAAAAGAAAAATATGCCAAATTACATGCAGCTGATGAAAATATTAAGCATTACAAGCATATCTGCAAATTGGGGAAATTCCCTTTAGTGCCCCCAAAATCCATATCCCATTTCTATTTAGTGGCGGTTCTAGATAGGCGTAATATGAGCGACCACACATGGCCCCTAAAAAAGAGGGGACCCAAAAAATTAATTTAACGTCAATTAAATAATTATAAAAAAAATTATAGATTTTATGTTCGATAATTAACAACTTACAAACAATTAATACGACAATCCAAATTTATTTCAAAGCACGATTAATTAACAACACACAAACAATTAATACCACAATATGTCGAAAAAGTCTTGAAACATGGCGTCGTAGTACTCTCAAGGGCGATCACAACGCAAGGTCTGGACCTTATTCGTTATGAATCTTCCGCTACAATTGCATTGGAAGGGTGTGTGACAGGTTTTCGATAGGCATGGTGTAGGGGTTGATGTCTTTATATCTATGAAGAAATCAAAAGAGGGAAAAAGATTTGGGTTTGTGAGAATGAAATCGAAGGCAGATGTAGATAGGGTTATTGAGCGGTTGAATGGATTTCGGTTGTATGGGGCTTGGATTAGGGTGTCGTATGCACAACGAGAGGCGCGAACAGAATATTGGAGGAAGAAACCAATTGAGAATCAATCGGATTCGACAAGGCCTAATTTGCAGGCGGATTGTGAATCCCAAGAGCGAAAGGAGATGACGGACAAAATAAGGGATAATCGAACTGTGGAAGGCGTGGTGGATATAGACAAAATGGAGATTCTTAGTAAATGTGCGGTGGGATTTAGTAAATCGGCTTACCGAATCCGAGAGCTTGCTCTGGAATTCCGAAAAGCAAATTTGAAGGGCTTCTCAATCATGAGAGTGGCGGGTTCAATGGTCCTTTTGATGTTTGAGGACATTGAAACTAGATCGCGTCTATTAGAGGATCAGGCGTTTGCGAAGTGGCTGGAGAATGTGATGCCGTGGAATGCGACGTTAGGAATGCCAAATAGGAGAGTATGGTTGTCCGCCAGTGGAATTCCAATTCACGCATGGTCCGAAGGTACGTGCCGGAACATCGCTGACTTGTGGGGTGAATTCATCCAAATGGATGGAGAAATGATCGCACCGTCATCTTTCGAAAGGTGTCGATTTCTAATTGAGACGGATTGGCTGGACACGATCGATGAGGTACTTACTTTGAATGTGGGAGTGCAGTCGTTCAGGGTGCATGTATCGGAGACGGAAGAAATTTTGGGCGTGACATGTGACTGCTGCTGCGGGATAGAGGAGGAGATTAGGGATGAGAAGACGGGCAGTGATGAGGGATCGACTGAAGCAACATTAAAATGTCGTGTGGGGGGGAAGTAGCCATGTTGACGAGGACACAATTGTCCCGGATTCATTGTCAGGGGCAACTAATAAAATGATGCATTGGAATGATCTGTGGAAGGATCAACAGGGAGGTGAGGAGAAAACATTGGAGGCCTCGACGAGGGATAGGAATTGGTTGGCGGATGAAGACTTGGGGCTGGTGTCACGACCCATTGCTGAACAGGTGCAGCTGGTTGGTGTGGAGTATGAGAGGGCTTTAGTGAGGAGGCTCGGGATTCAACTATGGAAATTGGTACGGAGGAGCAACCGTGGATGCATGGGATAAGGTCCAAAGTCGAGAGAGTTGGCAAAGCAACAGTGGTTGAAAAAAATGGGGAACTTCGGAGGGTAAGGAATATTTTTGAAATTATCTTGTGTAAATTATCCCCTGAAAAAAGGCAAGAAGCAGAGAAAAATTGTCGAAAAGGGGCAGAGCTTGACTAAAGAAGAAATTGATTCCCACACAGGATTTTGCAAATGTTTCTCTCTCGGATTCAGATTTTGAGAACAGGAAGAGATCGATAATAAAGGAGGCGAGAGAGACGTTGGCGTTGGGGAAATATATTGGTGCAGAGGCAATTGGTAACGAGGAAAACATAGTTCTGGATATTGCACATTTGATCACAGATCGGGAGGGGAATTAATAGCATCTAGAGATGCGAATGTTGTCGTGGAACGTGAGGGGATTGGGCTCTGGTGTGAAACGGAGAGCGGTGCAAAGTTTGGTGCGACAACATAGATGTGAGTTGCTTATTTTGCAGGAAACAAAAATGGAGGAAATTTTAGGCGATATGGTGAGTAGAATGTGGATTTCCGATGAATTCGAATTTGCTTTCGCTCCATCAAAGGGACGATCAGGGGGCGTTGTAGTGATATAGGATACAACACGATTTCAGGCAGAATCGATGCATATTGGTGAACGTTTTGTGACGGTGGAAGGAGTATGGATTCTAGAGAATTGGGGTGTGATTGGGTTATATGCACCTTGTGCTGTGAACGAACAAGTGGACTTGTGGGCATTGGTGACGGCTGAGATGTCGAATAAGGAGATATCCTGGTGTGTAGGAGGGGATTTCAATGAGGTGTTGCATCCGAAGGAGAGGCGTGGCTGTGTCGCAAGGTCTAGGGGAATGATTATGCTCCATGATTTTGTGGAAGCAAATGCGCTGCTGGATATGCCGTTGCAGGACAGGTGCTACACTTGGTTTGGTCCGGGCAAGCAATGTAGTCGTCTTGATCGGTTCCTTTTGGCGTCGGAGTGGCTGGAAAAGTTTCAGGAATTGCAATTGATTGGCTTATCACGGGGAGTGTCGGATCATGTGTCGTTGTTGTTGGCTAGTGATTCGAGGGACAATGGACCAAAGCCTTTCCGTTTTATGAATGCTTGGCTGTTATCCAAGGGTTCGATAGAGTTGATGGTGCATGATTGGGTGAGGTTGGGAACATCGGATGTGGGGTGGGGAGATTTGGGTATGTTGGCGAAGTTGCGAGGGCTGAAGTCTTATCTAAAGAAATGGAATGAGCATTTGTTTGGAAATATTGATAGCTGTATTAAAATGTCTATTAGGAAGTTGGATGATATTGATAGTAAGGTGGAGGATGGTTCGGTTAGATGGGAGGACATAGAGGAACGTTGGAAGTTAAATGTGGAGCTATGGAGGCTATCGAAGTTCCGTGAGGTGTATTGTCGACAAAAGTCGCGTATGACTTGGCTAAAGGAAGGTGATCAAAATACAAATTTCTTCCACCGAGCTGGGAGGATCTGAATGATGCGAACTACAATTAGGGGGCGTTGTGGCGAGGTCGATGGGTCACGGAACCAACGTAATTGAAGGCCTATTTTTCTTTGAGTTTAGGAAACACTTTGCACGACTTGAGATGGCTGCGTCGATGGAGGCATTGGTTGATTTTCCGTGCCTAAGTGAATATGATGCGGCATGTTTGGAGGTTGAATTTACTGAGGAGGAACTACGCGAGGTGTTGTGGAGTTGTGAGGGATCAAAAACACTCGGACCCGATGGGTTCACTTTCGAGTTTTATAAAAAAGGATGGTCTTTTTTAAAGAGTGATGTGTTGATGTTTGTTAAGGATTTTGCGACATCGGGTAAGCTTCCACAAGGTGTAAATTCGGCATTTGTGGTGATGGTACCAAAAAAGGAGAATCCGAAAGCTATTGGTGATTATAGGCCAATATGCCTTTTGAATTCCTTATATAAAATACGGCTAAATGCTTGGCGAGAAGGTTACAGGAGGTGTTGCCAAAATTGATTAGCGATGTGCAATCAGGTCTCATTCGTGGGCGACAGATTTTGGATAGCATCTTGTTAGCAAATGAAACAATTCACTCGATGCAGAAGCGACAAAGAGGTGAGGGGGGTTTAATTTTGAAACTAGATTTTACGAAAGCTTATGATTGTATTAAGTGGGAGTGTCTGGATCAAATTTTGAGCAAAATGGGATTTGGAACGGTATGGCGTAGATGGGTGATGGAGTGTGTATGTACAGCAAGGTTGTCGATACTCGTCAATGGCTCGCCGACAAGTGAATTTGAAATGCAGAGAGGGTTGCGACAGGGTGACCCATTGTCGCCTTTACTATTTGTAATCATTGCTAAATTATTACACCAATTTTTGCGGAATGCTATGAGTTTGGAGGTGTTTAACGAGGTGTTAGTGGCCGAGGGGTGTGTGGTGTCACACTTACAGTGTGCGGATGACACGATTCTTTTTTTCCAGGCGAAGGTTGTTTATGCTAGAGATTTTAAGCGCATCTTGACGTGTTTTGAATACGCATCGGGTTTGAAGATTAATTTTGCAAAGTCGAAGTTATATGGAGTGGGTGTGGATGACGCTTTAATGGTTCGGATTGCTTCAATTTTGGGGTACAAGTGTGATCAATTACCGATTACATATTTGGGATTGCCTTTGGGTATCAATCCGATGAGCTTACAAATGTGGGATCCTTTAATTCAACGGTTCCGACAGTGCTTGGCGGGATGGAAACGTGACACACTATCTTTTGCGGGGAGGTTAGCTTTGATTAATTCGGTTTTATCAGCTCTACCGTTATATTATATGAGCTTATTTCTGGTTCCGAGGAGTATCATAAATAGGATTGACCGTATTAGACATAGATTTTTGTGGGGAGGATCGGACACTAAATTTAAATTAAGTAGAGTGAATTGGACTATTGCTTGTAGACCACGTCGACTTGGGGGTTTGGGTGTGGTTAATTTACGCGCAAGAAATTTAGCGCTATTAGCCAAGTGGAGGTGGCGATACGCTATGAATGAGGATTCGCTGTGGCGTGCTATCATTGATGCGAAATATGGTTGTAGTTCTACTAAATGGTGGCCAAATGATATGGGGTTACGGAAAATGTCGACCGTTTGGCGACAAATTGTTAAAGTACATGACGATGGGGATGTGAATGGGTTGATGTGTTGGGCAGCGTTTGTTTGGCAATTGGGCGATGGTGAGAAAATTCTCTTTTGGCGGGATGTCTGGTGTAGTGACGAGCCCTTGGCAGCTTTGTTTTCGCGCTTATATCGCCTTGTGATTGAGAAGGGGTGACAGTAAAAGGGTATACGAGGGGAGGGATTTTCGAACATGAGGAATGGGGTACCTTCTTTGTCCGACCCTTACGTTCATTTGAATTAGTTCAGCTTCAGGAGGTTCGTGCAATGTGTTGGGATTTACGCCTCTTTCTGAAACAAAGTGATCGGCTTGTGTGGGTACATTCCAATACAGGCGAGTTTTCCGTGGCGGGTTTGTACAAATTGATGCAATCGTTTGGCCTGGAGGTAGACGCGGACTTGGCCATGACTTGGAGGCTGCCCATCCCGCCAAAGGTACAATTTTTTGTGTGGTTTGCATGGTTGAACAGGTTGCCGACGATGGATGTTTTGATTGGTCAGGGGTGCAAATTGCGGGGGAGGATGCACGTTGTGTTTGGTGTCGGGCGATGGATGAGTCACTCGATCATATACTGGTTCGTTGTCCAGCAGTTTGAGAGGTTTGGGCTGGTTTTTATCGGTGGTGGAATGTCGACATGGTGCAGCCATGGGGGTGAGGGAGTTGCTGGAAATTTGTTTCGATTGTTTGTTTGTGGGACAATTGCGCGGATGGTGAATCGCGGGGTGTGCTGGGACGCTATGGTCACTGTGGTTGGCAAGAAACAATTGTTTGTTAAATAACACGCGGGCGACATCGGGGGAAATCATTTTCTTAATAAAGTTGAGGTCGATGTATTGGGTACGGATGGGAGGTAGTTCATGTGTGATATTGGAGTCGGCGTGGTGGGAATGTCCGTGGAAGTGTGAATTTCAATCACATGTTGCATCGATACGGGTTAATGTGCAATGGGAACGACCACCGGCGAGAGTGCTTAAATTCAATGTCGATGGATCGGCGAGGGGAAAGCTGGGTAAGGCAGGGTGTGGAGGCGTGTTAAGGGACGAGTTTGGGCGTATTTTTGCTTTGTTTTCGGGGCCGATAGGGGTTGCGAATTCGAATGAAGCGGAACTCCAAGCCATTTGTTATACGCTGGAGCTTGTGTTAGAATCAAGGGGTTGCCAATGCCCGTTGGTGGTGGAGTCGGACTCTACAACAGTTGTTGCATGGGTCTTGCACTTGGAGAAACGGCCGTGGAAATTTTGGCGTTGGTTTCGGCGGATTGATGAGGCATGTGAGGCGTTGAATGATGTGTGTTTTCAGCATGTATACAGAGAGGCGAATAGGCTTGCGGATGAGTTGGCGAAAAGTGGCGTAGATAGGACGAATTGGTTTAAACAATTTGCTTAGATCGCTTGATTTGTTTGGAACATTGGTGTTTGTTTTGTTCACACGCCCATGGGTACTCTTTTCCTATGTAGGATTTAGAGAGGTTTTTAACGAGGCCTATGGGCGTGATGGTCATGTATGTTCACATCTTTAATAAAACATGCATGTTGCCGAGTTAAAAAAATTAATACCACAATCCAAATTTATTCCAAAGACTTTTAGAATTGAATCCAAGAACTTTTTATACTTTATGTGGGTGTCATAGTCTTAACTTGGTTTTGTGTAACATTGCAAACAATTCAATAAAAGCGAGAGATTATTTTGGAATAGTTCAACATATTTGTACTTTATTTGCTAATTTTTACAAAGATATAAAATATATTAATAAGAAATCTGAAGGGTTTAACTCTTAAATCATTGTCGGTCACAATATATGAAAGTCGTGTTGAAAGTGTTAAAGGCAATACGATTTTAAATTGTTGAGATTAAGGAAAACATTATTTCTAGTAGCTCATACAGATAATGAGTTATTTATTGAGATGAAATTACTTAGATAAGTTTTACCCAAGGAAAAAATTGAGACCAATGGATTTATTAAGATTTTTAAAAAGTTTTACTTGCTTTTCCAAATGTGATAAATGTTTATAGAATTTTATTAACTATTCATATTATTGTTGCTGCAGAACAAAGTTTTTTAAAATTGAAGTTGTTGAAGTCGGTCCGTGCCCAGCGTAAACCAGGCTGCCGAGGAAGCACTCCACAAAATTCTAGGCTTGTCTACACCAGTCCAAGTTGACCCATCACTTGAGGTTGAAGAGCCATGCACATCACATATGGCAAGTAGCACATCCCATCTAGCTTATTCCTTTAGATTCTTGCCATATCCGTTTGTAATCCTTTAGCTTTGGAAAGTTTGAGTTGAATTTCTTAGATTAGCGGATTGTATAGATCATCTTTAATCTATGTCGTTAATGTAGTTTATCTTTAACCATTGGATGTAAGGGGCTCTAACTATAAATAGAGGCTTACCCCACATCATTTTCTCACTTCAGTTTTGAGGAATACAACAGAGCATTCATTCAATACTCTTTGTCTACTTTTGTTTGTCATTTACTTTCTGTTGTTCTTTGTTTCCACAAGGATCTTAGCTTGTTAGCTTTGATCGCTTACTTAGGCGTTGCATTGTTGAGTTTTACGGGCGTGACAAGCAGTACTTACGAACAACTATTATAAATTAAGTGCCACATTTTAATAAATTGCGTTGGGCCCCTAAATTCTTTGATCCGCCCATGCTTTAAATATACAATATATTTAACCAATACAATTAAATATGTAGAATCTGATTCTACTTCAAATAAGTTTCTTTAGGGATATATATATATATGATAATTATAATAATTATCTAGTATTAAAATATATGTAAATGAAATTATCTATAATTACAATAATCATAATAATTTCGATTTTTACTTATTTTGTGCACAATAAATTTGTACACATGCTATCTAGTCGATATTTGTTCATTTCAATCATAGGATGTGACCCTTGTAGGTTCATGTAACATTAGCAGTAATATCTAGAACAATCCTAATATTACAAGCAATGAGTGACATCTAGTTATACATCATTGCTACATAAGTTACAAGAAGGCGTTGTTCGACGTAACCTTTTTCGTGATTAACTCTTTTCATGTATTACATCCTTTTGTCTTTATATCTAGATCGGACACAAGTCATGGAATTGTCACACTTGTATAGTCTATCTAATATTTCTTTATATCTTGAGTAGACTAATATAAATGAATAATTATGATATCTCATATCAATTTATTCGAGCATGGCCATTCATTTCTAGTCTCACTCAATCAAGTGGCTTATAATATTACTCCTATTATGTAGGAGGGACAAATCCTATCTTGATCAACCATATTCCGCTACATAGATTGAAACATATCCAATATCAGTCTTTATAGTGTAATTAGTTACGACACACGTTAAATTGTATCAAAATATGTCACTCACAATGTTGAAATAACGATGATCTCAAGTTTGAGGATCATACATGTAGTTATCACTATGAGCAATGTTGTGGCTGTCGCATAATAATCCAAGAAACATGCTCATAGCGGGTCAGTCCAGTATGTCGTTCTCTAACGCGCAAAAACACTTTGCCATCAATCAACTACATATTATTCTTAATATATTATTGTTGTCCATGCCCACAATAATACTCGACTAAGGACATTTTAAGAATAACTATATTATTCTAAGACTTTATTATAATTCAGTTTATTTATAAACACATAAAATAAGACTAAAATAATAATAATGGTTTTATATTAATAAACAAGATAAAATGTCTTTTACAATCATCCCATGATTGGTCTTTGGGTATACTCCAACATTTTGAAATTAGATGTTTTGACGAAAGAGTTATAATGACCATTTTACCCTTAACAAACATAATAAAAAAATCTCCATATAACTTATATTTAACATTTTCTATTTAAAATTTTCACCCTCATGTACTTACATTCGTCATGTTTGGCAATTAGCATATAGCTGATAGCTGAATGTAATAGCCGATTTGACTAGCGGATTGTATTAGTTGATTGTTTTTTTTTTGCTCAGCAAGTGAGATTTATTAATGGATTAAGAATCATAACTTACGTTGTGTGCCTTATTAAAAACATCACTGCCCCTAAATAGAGGAAAATAGTACACACAAACGAGGTACGAGGTACAAAGCCCAATCAAAACAACACCGTCAAAATATAAAACATCAACACTTATCCCTAAAGACCAACTAAACCCCAAGGCTCCCCCTTCAAACAAAAAAAACCCAACAATAACAAGAAACCCCTGAAAAATAAATGGAACCCCACAACACTAACAAGTACCTACAAAATTGGCTTCATATCGCACGATCAACACCAGAGCACTATCTTTCCACAGCAGCACAAAGAAGCATTCGAATAAGGGAAACAAAACACAAAACCAAGCTCACCAATTCAACACCACGAATAATCAAACTGGCCAACATGAAGATGTACTCGCAATTTAAAAAAATCAAACCCCCAACACCACCAAATAATAAAAACCAGAATGACAAGACATGCCTACCTTCACCCCAAAACGACAACTAAGTTATTACTTTCAAATCAAAGAGAAAACCAAAAAAAATATTCAGAATGTGCATGTACCCACTTCAAAGAACCACAAAACTAAAGTCAACATGGTGTTCGCTGGGAAATCCCAAGAGATATCACAGAGGAGAAGGGTTTGGACGCTGTTTGTGATGAATCTCCTATTACAATTGCATTGGAAGGGTGTTTGGCAAGTGTTTTATAGGCACAGTATCGTGGTGGATGTATTTATTCCGATGAAGAATTCCTGGGATGGAAAACGATTTGGGTTTGTGAGGATGGGATCGAAAGAAGACGCAGATAGGGTAATTGAGAGGCTAGACGGATTTAGGTTGTATGGATCATGGATTAGGGTGACATACACACAAAGGGATTTGCACGACACGTATTGGAAGAGGAAATCAGGAGGACCAAAAAGGATGGGAGATCAATCATAATCGGACCGGGCAATATTGCATTCGAATAGTGCGAACACACGTACAACGAGTGAGGAAATATTGAAGACACCGAGCGAGGTGAGAGTGGTTGAGGGCGTGATTGATACAGAAAAATTAGATATACTACAGAATTGCGCCATGGGATTCTGCAGGAAGTCATTTCATATAAAAGAATTGGCAATAGAATTCAAGAAAACAAAGTTAGAGGGGTTTTCGATTATAAGAACCACATGATTGATGGTTCTATTGATGTTTGATAATACAGATGCTCGGAAGTGATTGCTGAAGGAACATTCATTTTATAGTTGGCTGGAGAATGTAATGATCTGGGACTCTAAATTGGGGATGCCTAATCGTCGGGTTTGGCTATCAGCTAGTGGAATTCCAATTCACGCGTGGTCTGAAGGAACTTTCAAGAACATTGCTGAATTGTGGGGGGAGTTAGTGCAAGTGGATGCTGAAACTATGGCACCATCGTCATTTGAGAGAACTCGTTTTCAAATTGAAATGGATTGGATTGAAAATATTGATATTGTGATTGATCTGTAAGTGGGCAAGAGTACATTCCGCGTATGAATTGTCGAGACGGATGAGGCCTTGGGGATGAAATGTGATTATTGTTGTGGAGTTGCGGAGGACACAAGTGTTACAGAGACGAGGAGTGACAAGGATAGTGATGAGGGATCCCTAGAACGAAAAATCAGTATGACTCAGGGAGACAAAGAGCTTGGCTCGGATGATACAATTGTTCCTAACTCAATATCGAGGGAAAGTGGAAACATGGAACATTTGAATCGATTGTGGAACGATAATCGTGTGGTTGACGAGAGAGTGTTGGAGTTATCATCAAGGGATGTGAGCTGGATGGCGGACGAAGAAATTGGTTTGGTTTCACGACCAGTGGATGAACGAGTTCACATGGTCGAGATGGACTATGGGATGAACATAAGAGAAGAGTTGCGGTTGCAAGAATGTGGGATGTTAATACAAAATGTACAAGGCGATGGTGAGCCTCAATCGTTACTGGATGGGCCACGATCCGAAATCCCTAGGGCTGGTAAAGCAACAATGGTTTAAGCGAATGGGGAACTACTTCGAGTGAGACAAGTGTCTGAAATTATATTGAGTTATCTATCCCCTGAGCAACGGCAAGAGGCAGAACAACGCTTGAGTAAAAAGGATGGGGATATCCAAGGAAGAGTGCCCATAGATCACAAGGAATTGCCAACGATTCATTACCGGATTCAGATTTTGAAAATCAAAAACGATCTATTCTCAAGGAAGCACGCGAGACGCTAATTTTGGGGAAATTCATTGGCGCGGAGACAGTGGGGAATGAGGACGAGATTGTGCAGGATATTTCTAAGATGATCGCAGCTCGTGAGTGTAAGCAATAGCAACGTGGGATGCGAACGTTGTCGTGGAATGTGAGGGGATTGGGTTCGGCATTGAAAAGAAGGGTTGTGCATCATCTTGTGCGACAACATAGGTGTGAGTTACTAATTTTACAAGAAACGAAACTGGAAGAAATTTCTGGTGATTTGGTCAGTAGGATTTGGATTCCAGATACGTTTGAATTCGCGTTTGCCCCGTCTGTAGGAAGGTCAAGGGGGATTTTCATTGTTTGGGATACTTCTCGCTTCGCAGCAAATACAATATACTTGGGATCACGCTTTGTGAGGATTGAGAGACGATGGATCCTAGATGACTGGAGTTGTGGAATTTTGTGTGTCTATGCCCTGTGTGTGGTAGCAGACAAGAAGAGCTTTGGAATTTACTGAGTAATGCAATGTCCGATACTCGTATGTTGTGGTGTGTCGGGGAGATTTTAACATGATTTTGCATCCGAAAGAACGACGCGATTATGCACATATATCTCGAGGTATGATGTTATTTCATGAGTTTGTGGATTAAAATGATTTGATCGATATCCCGCTGCATGCGAAGCAATTCACGTGGTTCGGACCGGGCAAGCAGTGTAGCCGCATTGATCATTTCCTAGTCTCACCAGAGTGGACTGCGAAGTATGGGTGAGCTGAATGGGGGGTAGGGTGAGCTGGGCATGTTGGCTAAGCTTCATGGGATGAAAGCTTTCTTAAAGCAATGAAATTCTGAATCATTTGGCACCATTGATACTTGAATTGGCTATGTTGCAAAAAGATTGGATGAGTTGGATGGCAGAGTGGCAGATGGTTCGGCATCTTGGGAGGATATGGCAGAGCGATGGAATCTGAGTGCTGAGTTATGGCAACTGACACGGCTTCGCGAGTCGGTGTGGTGACAAAAATTGCGCATGGCTTGGTTGAAGGAGGGTGATCACAATACTAATTTTTTCCATCGGGCAGTAAGGGTTAGAGCTATGAGGAACACGATCAGGGGGTGATGTCTCGGGGTATTTGGATAACGAATTCGGAGCAATTAAAGGGGTATTTCTTTCACGCTTTTCGACATTATTTCTCACGGATACATGTGGTTGGTTTGTTGGATGTGGCTATGAGTTTTAATTGTTTAAGCAGATTTAAAGCTGCTAGTTTGGAAGTTGGGTTTACCGAAGATGAAGTGAGGGAGGTAATTTGGGGATGCAAAGGTTCTAAGGCACAAGGACTCGATGATTTTGCGTTTGAATTCTATAAGCGAGGTTGGTCGTTTCTTAAAGCATATGTGCTCCATTTTGTTAATGATTTTTGTACATCTGGTATGTTACCGCAAGGAGTGGACTCGACATTTGTGGTCTTGATTCCTAAAAAGGATGATCCACAGGATATGGGAGATTTTCGGCCGATATGTTTGCTTAATTCTCTGTATAAAATTTTGGCCAAATGCTTGGCGAGGTGATTGCAATCAGTATTGTCGAAATTGATTACTGATGTGCAATCAACATTTGTACGCGGCCAACAGATATTAGATGGTATAATGTTAGCGAATGAGACGATACACTCTTTACAAAAGAGGCATTTTAGCAAAGGGGGTTTAATTTTGAAACTCAACTTTGTGAAGGCATATGATTACATTAAATGGGATTGTCTAGACCAAGTCATGGTTCGAATGAGATTTGGCTCAGTGTGGTAGAGCTGGATGTTGGAATGTGTTAGTACAGCACGATTATCTATTTTAGTGAATGGATCTCCGACTAGTGAGTTTGCGATGCATAGGGGGTTACGAAAGGGTGATCTGTTATCCCTTTTGCTTTTTGTGATTGTGGCGGAGATGTTACATCAGTTTTTACGTAATGCGACAGAGCTGGAGGTGTTTAAAGGGTGATCCTTTTCTTTCAAGCGAAGGTATGTTATGCTCGTAATTTGAAGCGAATATTGACGTGCTTTTAATATGCTTCTGGTTTGCAAATTAATTTTTCCAAATCAAGCTTGTATGGGGTAGGGGTGGAGGCAGATTTAGTAGTGGATATTGCGACTATTTTGGGATGTGAGTGTGCAGATTTTCCTATTAAGTATTTGGGTTTACTCTTGGGTGTTAATCCAAGGAGTTTGCATATGTGGGATCCTCTACTTCAACGATTCTTTAAGTGTTTAGCAGGATGGAAACGAGATCCGTTATCTTTTGCAGAGAGATTGGTCATGGTTAACGTCGTGTTGTCTGCATTGCCACTATATTACACGGAGTTGTTTTTGGTATCGCGTAGTATAATCTCCAAGATTGATCAGATAAGGCGTAGGTTTCTATGGGGAGATCGGATGCAAAAATCAAAATGAGCCGTGTAAACTGGTCTGTTGCTTGTCGACCTAAACAATATGGAGGGTTGGGCGTGGTGGATTTACGCGCTCGAAATTTGGCTTTGTTGGCTAAATGGAGTTGGCGATAAGCGATGAATGAGGATTCTTTATGACGAGTGATTATTGAAGCAAAATATGGCAGCAATGTTATCCGATGGCGACCTAATGCTTTAGGAGTTAGGAAGATGTCCACTGTATGGAGACAAATAGTGGACTTGCAATGTGATGATGTGGTGAATCGTTTTATGGGGAGTTCTCAATTTTTATGGAAATTGGGCAATGGTGAGAGAATTTTATTTTGGCAGGATAATTGGTGCCTTGATGAGCCTTTGCATGTGGTTTTTCCGAGGTTATTTCGTTTGGCTATTGACAGAAGGGCGTTGGTCAAGGATTACACGCGCGAAGGCATCTTTGAACATGATGAATGACACCATTTTTTGGACAATCTCTATGCTCTTTTGGGGAAAATCAGGTGCGTGAGCTAAAGGCATGTGTATAGGGCTTTCGACTTTGTGATAATTTTGTGGATAGACTCGTATGGAAGCATTTGTTTACGAGAGAATTTTCAGTGGTTGGTCTATACAAATTGATGTAATCTTTCGGTCTTGAGGTGAATACCGAGCTGGCCGCGATTTGGAAGTTGCCAATTCCCCCTAAAGTTCAACATTTTTTATGGTTTGCCATGCTCGACAGGCTACTGACAATGGCCATGTTGCAGGGCCGAGGGATGTTTGTTGCAGCGGAGTCATCCAAGTGTTGTTGATGTCGCGAGGTGGAGGAAACATTGGACCATATCTTGTTTCCCTGCCCAGTTATATGGGAGATTTGGCTATGTTTCTTCCGATGGTGGCGAGTGGTAATGGTCCAGCCGCGGTCGTTCTTGGGGTTATTGGAGCAATGCTTTGGCAGCTTCTTTGTTGGTATGGTGCGGGAGTGGTGGTTGGCAAGTTGTGCGGCGGTTGTGTGGTCGATGTGGTTGGCAAGGAACAATTGTATCTTCAATGGTAAGAGGGCGCGTTCGGGCAATTTGTTTTTCTTGATTAAATTACGCTCTATATACTAAGTGCGGATAGGTTTACCTCCGGGTATGGTGATGGAAGCGACATGGTGGGAATGTTCTTGGTTTTATGATTTTCAGCCACACAGTGACTCGAGACGGGCAAAAATTAGTTGGGAGATGCCGCCTACAAGTGTGTTGAAATTCAACGTCGATGGGTCTGCTAGAGGGAAACCGGGTAAAGCTGGTTGTGGTGGTGTATTGCGCAACGAGTTTGGTCATATCTTAGCCTTGTTCTCGGGGCCAATTGGAATGGCAGATTCGAATGAAGCGAAATTGCAGGCCATTTGTTTTGCTCTAGAGATGATGCTTGGGTCGAATTTGGGATTGCTGGTGCCATTAGTGATTGAATCGGACTCTACTACGGAAATTGTGTGGGTCTTACATAATGAGAAACGACCATAGAAATTTTGGCAGTGGCTGCGACGGATTGATGAGGCATGCGCCGCGATGTCTGATGTTTGCTTTCATCATGTGTACCGTGAGACGAATCAATTGGCGAATGCTCTTGCTAAGAGTGGTGTCGATCGACTTGAATGGTTTCAGCTGTTTGGATGAGGCATTTGTTTGATTGTAATAGGGGTTGGACCCCGTTCGGATCATATCCGAGTGTAGTTTAGGTGTATATCAGTTTCTTTTTACACTACTATGAGTACTCTTTTCCTCTACATAGGTTTTAAAAAAGGTTTTTAATGAGGCTTATAGTAGTGGTGGCTATATATGATCTCCTTTTAATAAATCATGCATTTTGCCGAGCCAAAAAAAAACACCAGAAACACCCAAGACTCCCAAATAATAAACTAATATAAGAATAGAAGCAAACACAAACATAATAGACGCCCAAACAAAATCCAACTATACCCGTTACTTATTGTTTAGTTGCTCGATCCTAACCAATTCTTCCACCACTTCTTCTTCATCACCGACAATCTGCACTCCCAAGCTTTTACCTAATTCAAGCAATCAAGCTTTTACCATATTAGTTGATTGTATAAAAGTGTTTGATAAAACTAGCTGATAGCTAATAGTTGTTTGATTATTTAAGCAAACAAAATGACATGATTATATTCGATACTTGTTTGAATAATTTTTTAGTTATCAATATTTTGTATCTATTAATATTAATTAGATTATGAAAATAAGTTTTAAATATAAAATTACGAAACATATTTGAAGGATTTATATATTAATTTATTGTTTATATAATTATTTTTAAAACAATTTAATCAATTATTAAATTTAAATACAAATATAAATGTGTGAGAATGAAAAAACAAAAAGAATTAGCTTATAAATGTCTCAGTGTAATATTAAATTTAATACGCGAGGGTGAAAAATTAAAATAGAAAATGTTAAATTTATGTTATTTGGAAATTTTTGATAATTGTTAAGGGTAAAAAGTTTTTCTAACTCTTATGTCAAAATTTTTAATTTCAAAAAGCTCTCATTAGCAGTTTTTTCAAAATTAGAGGTTTCACACCAATCTGCTATTCCAATAAGTTATTCACCAAACATCCAAATTAGCAGATTTGATCGATCAAACCTCTAATATTAACTCAAACTTTTAATTTTGGCTCAAAATGCTATTTACCAAACAGGACCATTGTGACATTTGTAAACCAGTATTTTTATTTTTTTTTCTTTTTTATTCCCACACATTAATATTTGTATTTAAATTTAATAATTAGTTAAATTATATTAAAAATATTTATATAAATAATAAATTAATATATAGATCCTTCATATATTCTTAGCAATGTTATATTAAGAAAATAATTTTTCATAATCTAATTAATATTAATAGATACAAAATATTGATAACTAATATAGTATTCAAACAAGTATCGAATATAATCATGTCCTTATATGTCATTTTGTTTGTTTAAATGATAAAACAAATATCAGCTATTAGTTAATTTTACCAAAAACTTTTATACAATCAACTAATACAATCCGCTAGTCAAATAAGCTAATGCAATCAACTATCAGTTATCAACTAATATAATCTGCTATTATCTATCCACTAATTGCCAAACAAAGCGTATGAAATTTATATAAAAATAAAAAATAGTAATATAAAACTAAAAATTTATGAAAATAAATATAGACTTTACCTTTATTTTTTTAGTAAAAAAACAAATTATATAAAGAGTACATTTGTATCACTAAAACAAAACAAGTTATTAGCGCACATTTAGCGGCATTTTTTAGGTAAACGCCGCTAATTTTGTACTTCTCGTGTCGTTTAAATAAAAAACGCAACAACTGATAAGGCGTCGTTTTTATAAAAATGCCGCAAATACTCATACTATAACGGCGTTTGAAAGTAAAATGCCGAAAATTTTCCTATTGTATTTCCGAAAAGTCGTTTAGCCCTTTTTTAATCACAAGCCATATTTCTAATTTCACAAATATTTCTCGATCCTCTGCTGCTACTTGTGCCCCCTCATCTTCGTCGTCTCTGCTGCTGCATCGCCACTACCTCTACTCATCGTCACTGCCACTGCTCGTCGCCGAAGGTACTCTCCTCCTCTAGGGGTTTTTCTTTTTAATTAGGTTTGTTTTCTTCTGATTTGCTTTTTATCCCTGTTTGGAATCCACGTGTAACCCCCTTGTC
Source organism: Hibiscus tridactylites (assembly GCA_958450335.1). Lineage (NCBI taxonomy): Eukaryota > Viridiplantae > Streptophyta > Magnoliopsida > Malvales > Malvaceae > Hibiscus > Hibiscus tridactylites. The sequence goes on from OY288280.1 coordinate 37,459,768, forward strand.
CCGGTCTGGCCGGATGACCGGTCCGAGTGAGCTACATGTTCCGCTTAGTTTCAAAATCTATCCTAGCTCTATGCTCCGTGAGTCAATCCATACCCAGAATCACATCGAAACCATAGAAGGGAAGCTCCATCATATCCACTGGAAACATATGCCCCTGAACCATCAACGGACACCTTCGGTACATCTTCCTAACTACTACCGTGTCCCCAAAGGAACTAGTAACACTAACTCCTACCTCTAACATCTCACAAGGCAAATTCAAAGACCGTGCATGCTCACTCAATATGTAGGAATGTGTAGACCCAGAGTCAATCAAAGAAAGCAAACCCAAAGACTGTATCAAGAAGTTACCTGCGATCACATCGGTGTCATGCTGATCTCCACGCTGAGCATAAACTCTGGCCTGACCTCCGCCCTCTGGCTGAACTGCAACTACATGTGCTATGTTCCTCTGACCATCGTTTCTCGGCTGGAAGTTACCTCTACCGCGCCCACGGCCTCTCTGAAAGTCATTGGCTCTAGCAGGAGCCTGAGCTGGTGCCTGTCCCACCTGATGCGGACAGTCACGCCTAATGTGGTCTCTCGCACCACAACTCCAACAAGAATGAAAATTTCGCCAACACTCACCGGTGGGATTCCTCCCGCAAGTAACACATGTGGGCAACTTCCCACCAGCTCTCTGACCCTGATGGCCCCTACCGTGGTTACCGCCACCACGCCTATGATCATAATGATGCTTGTTGTCCCGATGCCTCTTGGCATCACCTCTATCAAAGTTGCTGGACCTCTTATTCGAACTAGATCCACATGACCGCCTGGTCAAACTCAAACTGTGCTCTAAGTCCTTGGCCCTCGCGACCAAGACATCAAAATCAGTGTAATCTGAAGCCAGAGTATACGTCTTGATCTCTTCACTCAGCCCGTAACAGAAGCGGTTACAATGCTCCACCTCAGTAGGTACAAGCTCAGGTGCATATTGACTCAATCTGACAAACCGGATCTCATAATCGGTCACGGACATACTCCCCTGAAGCAATGCCATAAACTCCCTCTTCCTCTCATCGAGGTATCGCGGACCTAGATACTTCTTACAGAAAGCTGTCTCAAAGAACTCCCAAGTGATCTCGGCCTCATCCATACCCGAAGTAACGGTGACCCACCAGGTGTAGGCATCACCCTGAAGCAAAGACTCAACACATCCCAACTTGCGCTCACCAGTACATCCCATTTGAGCAAGAATACGAACAGTCTTCTCAAACCACAACTCTGATCTCTCCGGAGTAGCCCCTCTAAACTCTTTGGCCCCAAGGCCCCGAAGTCTCTCTAAAGGCAATCCAGTGCCCTCTCCCTGATGATGTGTTGCCTGACCTCCAGCTACTGCAGCCTGAAATGCCCCGGCTATCGCCTGAACCAACGGAGCTAAGTCTATCCCGACCGGTCCTTGGCCACCTTGACCTCCTTGTGGTCCCTCTCCTTCGGCCCCGGCTTCACCTCCCGCTCCAGGTTGAGGAGGTGGTGGTGGTGGAGGAGCTCCAACTCCAACCACAGGCTCTCCCACTTGAGCCTCAACTCTCACTACTGGCTCAACTCCTGGAGCCGCTGCCCATGGTTCCGGTCGAACCATCCTAGGCCTCCCACGTGGTCTCATGCTACAGCTAGCAAGGTATAAACTACAACAAGAAACATATAAGGATTACGTTAGTCAAAGCAAGGGTCCAATAGTGCTAAAGTACTCCTTTTTGCAAAAATATTTTTAAATTATGTAATAGTAGCAATGGGCACACACTCCACACCAGACACGACAATTCATGCTTCAAAACATCATACGAACAATAAAATATTCAAGAATTCATGGCAAGACATGCATCGAACAACACAATCATTTAATACATCAAGCTTACCTCACTTACCTGCTCGAGGTCTCGGTAACCTCAGGCTCTGATACCAACAAATGTAACCCCCTCGTCCCGGTCTGCCGGATGACCGGTCTAAGTGAGCTACACGGGGAAAACCGAGTGAAAACCCCTTAAGGATTCCCCCACGGTTAGCAACCCTATTTTTTCATTTTAAATCTTGTCTAGATGAGTATTAAATCCTAAGTGATCATACAACGGAACAACAAACACGAGACAATCAAACGAACCCAAACCAACATTTAACGGCCCAATTTTAGACTTAAACTGCATGCGGTATCGATACTCCCAAGGAGGGTATCGATACGCCTTGACCAAGGTCAACACTCAGAGTCAACATAAAAGTCCGTATCGATACAGCCCTCGAGCGTATCGATACGCCCCTCCAACGGTCAACTCCCCACGGTCAACGCTAAGAAGACCGTATCGATACACCAGAGGCCCGTATCGATACCGAAATGGATAGTAGCTCCAGTGACCAAAAAGGTATCGATACGCCCCCTCGCGTATCGAAACACGAGGCCTGAAACAAGGAGGCTGTATCGATACGGGACCAACAGTTTCGATACCCCTGCTACGAACTTACAGGTTTTAGCTGATTTAAGGCACAAGAAGGCCTGTAAATCCCTCTAAAACCTCAACCAACACACTAACATCAATCCTAAGGCAAACCAACCATAAAAGCATGCTTTTACATGAAGCAAAAGGGCACTAATCAACACAAGGTGATGCACAAATCATACAAGCAACTTAGCATTCAAACATGAACAAGGCATCCATACTTGGCATTCCAACAATAGGCAATTTAGCATTTAAGGTCACACATGGTGCTCAAAGGCCTTAAAAGGGCACAAGATAACACAAAAGAGGTTTGCACCATAACAAGGCAACCTAAACATCTAAAGACATTCCACCACACACAAGCATACATCATAGCATAACATGTTTTACAAACCAAGGCCAAATCAAAAGTCAACATACATGAGTCATACATAGCTCATACAAAAACCCTTGCCACATTGCTAACTAATACAAAATTTACCACCATACTTGAGCCATCAACTTGGAAAGCCCTTCTTGCCTTGCTCCGAGCTAACACCACGCTAATGATCTGCATTGTTGAACATTGAGAGCGTAAGCTATAAGCTTAGTGAGGGTGCTCTAAAACGAGAAACATCAACAATGCAGGGTTCAAGCATGTAAATCCTAGTCTCACATACATCAAACATTGACATATAATCAAGTAGACCTAGCTAGTCTTTCAAGTGGCATAATATGGTTTCTCATAATCTATCAAACTCTATCATCAACATCCACATCATGTAACAACACCATATACCACCATCATATATCAACATCACATATCACAATATATGAACAAGTTAATTGGTCACTTTAAATTACCCCGATTGTGCGGATTTAAACCTCAACAACACTTTACCTCGGTGGGATTACACTCATCACCAGACCTTGCATGTGCGGGATTCCACTCATCGCCACATGCCCTACGGATGGGATTCCACTCATCATCCCGTAGAAATAAATAAAAGCTTCCGGTGGAATATTACATCACCGTACTCCTCCTTGATGACTTAACGCCATCAAGGCCACGTACGTTTTGACTCAATTCGTGTGCACACTAATCCTAATGATCGATCATTTACAATCGGTAATTTAATTAGTGCCAATTATCATAACCACATTATATATCATCAACCACATTCCATGCTCATCACATATATATACATTTCATGAATATACATGCACCAATTAACCACAATCACAAGAGCATAGCTAAATAAGCACAATAGCATTTATGGAGAACAAAGGCTAAATTAACTACTCGAGTTAAATAGAAGTGGCCTACCAAGCACACTTTACACACACACTACACATACTTGAACCAAACTTTAAATCAAGTTTGAAACCACTCACCGCCCTTCCTTAGCTACCAAGCGAAACTCCTACGAACCCGGATTTGGTCCCAAAGCTTCTTCGACGATCCCTCTTGCTTCTAGCCAACCAAAAACACAACCAATAGCCACAATCAATGCTAATATTCAATCAACACATAACCTTTGAATTCAAACCAACTTCATCCAAAATTTCCAATCAAAATAAATCCTCAAATATCTCAAATTCGTACTCCCTACAACCCTAGCTGAAAACTCCACTTCCAATCATCCAAATGACACCCAAAAGGCCCCAAATCACCTTTCTAACATACCCAAATCAACAGCCCTTCATTTTCAACCTTAAACCTCCCAAAAACCCAAGTTTTGACACCTTAAAATTTGCCCTAAGACCCTACTTTGGATTTTCATCAAAATTCAACCAAATTAACATATAATGTGTATTTCAACATGAGTAAACAAAGCCCCAACTCAATTTATCAAAACAAGATGAAAAACCCTTTAAAAACCCAAACTTTAAAACAAACCCTAATTTTCAAAACCCCATATCTTTAAAATCTAAGACCATGGGTTGATAGGGGGTAAAGAGGAGAGTAAGAAAATGATTTTACCTTTCAAAAACACCTTGAAATGAAGTTGAAATCAAATGGAATAGTAACTAGTATTTTGGGAGAGTTTGGAAAGGGGGAGAGGGGTTTTCACGTTGAAATAGTGAGAAAAGGGGGAGAAGATGACAACTTTCAAAAGTTGTCATCCTTTTAAAATCTTTTGGGGGAAATTGCAATGTTGGTCCCTCCCCTCTTTACTAAAGCTCAATTAGGTCCAAATTGAGGTTGAATTTATTTAATTTAATTTTATTGACTTGAGCTATAAACCCGGCTAGCTTCTAACCCCAAAACATGGGTGTTACACCACGTTTCGTTGATTTTCAACTTTGGGTTCTTGTTAACTTTGATCTACGTTGTGTTTTACGTGTGTTTGAATTTTAAAGTCGGAACCTTGACCGCCTTTCTTTGTGGGGTTTGTTGGATTGTTAGCAGCTTTCTTGCAATCTGGCTAGGCATTTCTCTTGCTTGGAAGGTAAAAAAATTTATTCCCATTTTGTATTGATTTTTTATGAATTTTATTTCATTTTTCGGTCAGTTTCTTTTCATTTGGATTTAATGGAGGATTTTGCAGTGTTACATTTCCAAACAAATTAAAAATGACTTATCATTTTGCCTAATTTACAAACATATATGTGTTTTGTGACGTGAGTTCGAATTTTTTGTGGTGCGTACGAGGGTGGTAAAACCTTACAGGAATTGTGGAGTTCAAAGAGGACAATTGTAACTGGCGAGGATTTAGAAATTTAAGAATGATCATCCAAAATAAACGTTAAGGGTTGATATGCACCCAAAAGAAAAGAATGAGAGTTAAACTGACTAAAATGTCAAACGTTAAGGTTATTTTGAACTTTATGCCAAAAAAAATATTAAAAAGATAGTAATTGTTTGTTTTTTATATAAAAAATTAATTGGAGTCAAATATTGTTATTGGTCCTTTATCATATTTGAATTTAAAATTTAGTCCATATACTTCAAATACATATGATTTAATATTCCTATTTTTATAATTCCAATTAAAACATTCATGTAGGTTTTTTTATTGAAATCAATAAAAAACAGTATGCTGACATGGTTTTTTAATGTTAAAAGGAGTTCTTTAAGATGAAAAAAAAAACACATGCATTTTGAGTACGTGTATACTTTTGCGTGAAGATTTTGTTGGTGAATCAAATGTTGTTCGAGTGAAAAATGAAGCGCTAAGGAAACGAATAAAAGAGCACAAAAGTTCCCTACAAAAATATAAGTACTTAGAGTTTTTTCTTAAAAATTAATTGTGTAAAAATATAATGTAAAAATAAAAGTTATTTTTATTTTTGTTTTTTTCCAAAATCATATTTGGAGTCCAAAATTGATTTTAAATTTTTAAATCAAAACATGTAGACATGGCGTTAAAAACACATTTTTCTGTTAAATCGGAATTTTTGCTACTTTCTTTTTTACGAAATGTATATTAAACTCCACATATTTAAAACGAGCGTGAAATACAAAATTTACACTCATGACAACTGCACTCATGTTATCATTCCATATCGTTAAAACTTTCCCTCGGGTAACCTCCACAAAATAAGTTCATTTTAAAACAATTAATTTTTTTAGAAGAAAAACTATTAAATTTATGTAAAAAAATATTTATACAAATAAAAGATTTTGAAAATAAATATGGATTTTTACCTTTTTTTAAATGAATTTCAATTTTAAAAAAAAATCATGGCCTTCAATACGTTAGATTTCGTTTCCTTAATAAAGTAAAGCATGTTAGTGTTTCTTATAGAGTATTAATTAATAGGGTAAAGTATAAATTTTATCACTCAACTTTCTTTTCATTTTTGTTTTGGTTACTAAAGTTTAAAATTTCTCAATTTTATCACAACTTTTGAATTGTTCTTGTTTAGTACATTTGATCCTAAAATCAATAACAACGAAAATTCCAATTATAAGAAAAATGCACCCGAAAATTACAACTTTCTTCTATCCTGCTTCAATTTTGAAAAAAAAAAGAAACTCAATTTCCAATTATATGTTGTAAACACGATGCATTGATAAGAAAATGCACACCTTGTGATACAAAACATTCAATTTTAGATTATATCCAATAAAATGATTCACGTCTTCTGCTGGAAGAAAGTGAAGATGGTTTGAATGGGGTTGCAGGTTTCTGGGTTGGATCCGTTGGTCGTGGTAACATCCTAAAATTTGGTTTAAGAGCTTAGGTTCTTCGAACCGAATCGGATTAGGCGTCGATTAGAAATTTGACTATTTGATTAATTTTGAAAAATTAATTGGGATTTTACTCAATGAATTTGATAAATTGCAAATGAAATAATTTGAATTATTTAACAATTATGTTAAGTAACGAGATTTTAACAAATATAATCGAACATTATTAATGTGCCGCCACACTTGAATATAATTGTATTAATTAGGCATGTGAGCGTACCAAATAAACACGAACGAGGGTATGTTCATGTTCATTCGTTTAATTTTAACTGAACAAATGAAGGGATACGAACAACTAAACGAACACAATTTCTTGTTTGTGCTCGTTTGTTAAGAATTGTAGTTTGTTCGTGTTCGTTCGTTAAAATGATAAATGAAAATAAACGAACAAAAAACGACACATGTGAATAAATTTAAACGAACATAAACGAACGAATATATGTGAATAAATGTACTTTTTTTAAAAATATAATATTTTTGTTATGAAAAATAATAAATATAAATGAATATATGTGAGTAAATTTAAACGAACATAAATGAAAGGATTACGGAACGTTCACGAACGTAAATGAACGAGCGAGCCCTTAATTCGTGTCCGTTCATTTAATTAAACGAAAAGAAAATATTGTTCATGTTCGTTTAATAGATAAACAAACATAAACGAACTTCTCGTCGAACAGTTCACGGACGATTCGCTAAATGTTTGGTTCGTTTACAGCCTAGTATTAATACTTGTCAAGCAAGACAGTTTTAGATTATATCCATTCCCTAGTTATGTACAAGTGCAAGAATACGAACATTCATGAACATGGAAGCATCAAGCACTCTTCTCGTGCCAAAAAAAGTACACATTTGAAGATCAAGATCCAATGATGGAAATCTGTCCGGGCTTTATTCAATGACAAATGACAGAAATTGAAGAACAAGAAATTAAAATGTTCAAAGTTAGATTTATGGAGTTTGGAATATTCTTTACTTAAAACGAATATTAAATTTGTATTCAGAAGACTAAATATAATTACAAGTTAGTAGTTACCTCGTATGTACGCCCCACACAAAAAGTTTCTAATTATTATTTCCTTTTAGAGCTTTGTTTAATAATGTACATTTAATTAATATTTCCTCAAAATATTTACTTAATATATAGAAATAATTAAAAGTGAATATTCGTTTAAAAAATAAAGAAAAAACCTTAGATTAGGTTAACCATAAACCACTATAAATAAAGAATCCGCAATCACCTTGTAATAGTAACTAACTAATAGCGAATACTAGAGCTTCGAGGCAAAGCTCTCCTTTGGTTATGCTATCTTTCTTCCAAGCTACCAACCAGGGCCATGGGTACTCAATATTATTTTATATTTCTTCTACATTTTTATATTTTATGATTCCATGATTTATTGTAGCTCTATCTAGCTACTATTATATTCGAGATTCAAATCGATGTATGTATTATAATTTGTTTTGACATAAACTTGTATTTTCAATTGAGTGGGTACAAGTATTCAAAGTTGGTTCAACAAGAATGTTGTTCCTCTAGTGGTAGGAGGTGTGTCTGTGGTGTTGGTCGTTCTGGTTGTCGCACTTGCATGGCTTATGTGCAACATCAAAAGCAAAATGAAATCCTCATCATTGTCATCGTCATCCACATCCTCGTCCGATTATCGCGATGAATAAAATAATCGGGCAGTTGAAGGTTTTAAGTGACATAATCAAATTTTAATAAAATTATATTTTTCGTGAATGTTTTTTTACAATTTAGGAAAGGGTCCATAGTATCGGAGGCTACCCTCCTCACATTCATTACAACATTATGTCTTATGCTTTTAATTGTTAATTAATAAATTATAGTATCTTTATAATATTTTGTTCCATCTTTACTATCTTTTATAATGTTGTTGAAATATTCAATTGTATTTTATTTTCATTTAAAATTATAGTTGTATATTTTACGGGTAACTATAATTAATAAATGCAATGTTACCATGTAATTTTTTTCATTAATTAAATTTATACAAAAAATAAAAAATAATATAAAATTAAAATTCTATGAAAATAAAAAAAATATTTCAACATCTTTTACAAAAAAAGTTCACTAATCGGGTTTTTATTTATCATATAATTCTGGATTTTATGTTATCTTATTCTTTTTATTTAACTAAAATATAAAATTTTATTATTTGATTAGTAGAATTTAAGATTATTTAAAAAAATTGTATAAACACATATTATCTTATATTCACGTTTAGACTATTAAAAAACAATTTTAGTAAATTTTTTTACTATGGAGTTTTCTTTAACGTGTATAAGAAAAGAATAGAAACGATTTTAAAAACCATAAGCGTACAAATTGATCTCTTGTACACCTGGTGTACGGTACGTGTCTGGTGTTGAATTGGTGAACGTCAAATGTTTGGTTCGGTCGCGAAACTTGGTCACAATGTTTAGAGGGGTCAATTTATTTTTTAAAAATTTGAAGGTTTAAACTAATTTTTTTTTAAAAATTGAAGATTTTACTAATTTTTAATAATTTTAAGGGATTTAATGAATTTTTTTAAAATTATAATAAAGAATTTAATTAAAAATAATTAAACATTAAAGTTTAATATAAATTTTTAAAAATTCTAAATGTCAAAATCTAATATTCCAAAAATTTGGTGGGTCAATGGCCCCTTGTCCCCACAAGCTTCACCCGATGCATGTATGGTTTGAATCTTGTTTAAGGTGTTTTATTGTTATGTGGCTTTTGTGTTTAATGTCCTTGTAATACATTGTATAGTGAATTTGTGATTTTACATTTTATTAATAATTTTTTTATGTCTGGATAAAAATATTACCGGGTATAAATTTTATTTTATTTAAGTAATTTTATTTTGTTATTGCAAAAAATTGAGATATTAAAAGGAATTTAATGCAAATAATATGAACTCAAAATATGAAAACCATGCGTGTGGTATTGTTAATAAATAAAAATAAGAAAATACTTTGATATAAAAGTTTGTATAAACTTTTTCATTTTAGGGATTTAGGCTAGAGTTTAGGGGTATAGGTTGTAGGGTATAGAATTTAGCATTTATGATTAGAATTTAGAGTTTGTGATTTAGGGTTTAGGTTTTAGGGTTAGAAATTTAAATTTTAAATTTTATAGTTTAAATGTGAAGGGTTGTGTAAAAAAATTACACAACTTGTGTATCAAAATATAACCTTAAAAATAATTTGAGAATTTTAAACTACAAAAATAATTTAGCCTTGAAAATAAAATGTTTTATATAGGGTACATTTGACAATATTTTTAAGTGTCAAAAGCGATGTTTCACATCATAAGCAATATCAAATATTCAAAATCATGGTTGGAAAGTAATTTAAGGAATTAAGTGGTATTGAAATTATCTTTATATTGTAAATGTAGACAGTATTAATATTGTTTAACTCAAAACGTGAAATATTACGTTTAAATATAGATTTATGGAGCTTGGGGTATTCTTTAATTAAATGAATCTCAAATTTGCATTAAGAAGGCTGAATATATCTAATTATTTCCTTTTAGAGCTTTGTTTAATAATGTACACTTAATTAATATTTCATCAAAATATTTACTTAATATATAGAAATAATTCAAAGTGAATACTTGTTTGTATCTATTTTACTTTTCATTTAATTCTATCTATTTTACTTTTCATTTAATTCTAAAGATACACTTTGGTTTACTTTTTATATATTTTGAGCATGGAGATTCTTTTTTTCTTAAAGAAAAAAACCCTAGATTAAGTTAACCATAAACCACTATAAATAAAGAATCCGCAATCACCTTCGAGGCAAAGCTCTCCTTTGGTTCTGCTATCTTTCTTCCAAGCTTCCAACCAGGGCCATAGGTACTCAACATTATTTTATATTTCTTCTACATTTTTATATTTTATGATTCCATGATTTATTGTAGCTCTATCTAGCTAGTATTATATTCAAGATTCAAATCAATGTATGTATTATAATTTGTTTTGACGTAAACTTGTATTTTCAATTGAGTGGGTACAGGTATTCAAAGTTTGTTCTACAATAAAACTTTTCTTCTAGTGGGAGCAGTTGTGATTGTGTTGATCGTCATGCTTCTCGTATCAGTATGGTGGTTTCGGCACTGTCGCGGTGGCCAGAAAAAAGATACATCGTCCTCATCCTTGTACACAACCTCATCTAAATCTTCATCTTATTTTTCATCCTCGTAGTCAGAAGAATAAAATAATCGGGCAGTTGAAGGTTTTAAGTAACATAACAAAGTTCTGCAATAACAGGAAAGGGTCCATAATATTGTAGGCTACCCTCCTCACATTCATTACAACATTATGTCTTGTGATTTTAATGGTTAATAAATAAATTATAGTATCTTTATAATATTTTATTTCATCTTTAATTAGCTTCTTTTATAATATATCAATATTGGTTGAATATTCAATTGTCTTTTTTCATTTTGAAATTATAGTTATATATTATACTAGTAACTAAAATTAATAAATGCAATGTTAACGTGTAAATTGATTTCATTAATTAAATTTGTCAAAAAAATAAAAAATAATGTAAAATTGAAATTCTATGAAAACAAAATTATAAGTTTCAATATTTTTTCTACGACATGTGTCTAAAGTGTTGTATGGTTTGAATCTTTTTAAGGTGTTTTGTAATTATACGTCTTCTATGTTTGGTGTCCTTGCAACTAATTGTAACGTGATTAAACCTAACAAGTGATTTTAGTGAAATAGCGGACGATGTTCATTTTAAGAGATCAAAGTTCAAATCACTTTATCTGCAAGATGAGTGTGCATTGTCAAAGGGTTAAAAATATTTATGAATAGATATTATCTTATAATCACTCTATTATTCAAAAAAATTATTGTATAATGATTTTTACATTTTATTAATAGAAAATTATATTACTGAGTAAAAAATTACTATAAATCGCATTTGATTTAAACAGTTTTAAATTTTTTGAAAAAAAATTAAACGTGCTAAAAGAAATTTCATGTGAATAATAAGAACTCAAGATATGAAATACATGTGTCTGATGTTGTTAATAACTAACAATAATTTTTAAAAAATAAAGTTCAAAGATTATTTTAACCTTAGGATTATTATTTCATGAATCTTTAATGAAAAGTTATGTTTTTATAAGCGAGCTTTTAAAACTGTCATTTACCCTTTTAGGGGCTTTAGAGTCTAAATTCTCACTAAATCTTAATATCTAAACCCTTCAAACTATACATTTTTTGCTTGAAAAAACGTATAATTTTATTGATAAAAATCATACAACGCCACCATTATCATAAACCTTATTAAAAACTTCTTTAAACCTAATAAACAGAAAAGAGTACTTATAATAATGTTCCAAAGTAGAACATAACACCAAACACTAGAAAAATCACCATAAAGTAAATAAACACAACACTACATGTAAACCCAAACAATACTGTGCTGCCACAATACAGATCCTCTAGCAAAGTCACCATCACTCCATCATTTGAACCTACGAGGAACGCTCGACATTACCTTTAGCAAGTGCATTCGTCAAATTATTCGTCTCGCGCGATAAATATTATGAAAACAAACCAAAGTCATCATTAAACATACCTCATAATAGTATTCGATGTGTATGATTTGATGTCTTATAAAATTATATTGTTTTTTGATAAAAAAAATATATATATATAATAAAAATTATATTAGAATATTACATTATGTTAGTGTAGACTAACAAGTCGTTCGACTAAGGATTTCTCAAAGAAAACAGAAGAAGAATTTGTATGAAGAGGATAATTTTCAGAGTTTTCATATATCTCTCTTTACATTGATTTCAGCTATTTATATTATCTAGGGTAGCTAGGGTGCAACGAAATCTGTTAGCCTGGTAGGTGCGCGTCTTTCTCTCGTGCTTCTACGTAGTGTCGTCGTCTTTGTTGCTGACTCAGCTTGCTCGGGTCTCACTCTAACGACATTCTCTGCTATAGCATTCTCTGTAGGTTCCTCCACCATAATCTCGTGTGAATCACTCGTTACATTACCCCCTCGTTTTCAAGAACCTTGTCCTCAAGGTTTACAGGTGCATTCATATCGTCTGGAAAAAATGAATCTGCAAGGAGAGGCCATGGTGTTATCTGTTCCAGGGGTTGTCCTTTGCACGCCTTCAGTTGAGAGATATGAAATACTGGGCGTATACGAGAAGCAGGTGGTAGTACGAGCTTGTAAGCAACTAGTCCGATACGTTGTAACACGCGGTACGGTCCAAAAAACCTTGGTCCGAGCTTCTGATTGTTGTGCAACTTTAGAGATGACTAGTAATAGGCCTGAAGCTTGACAAATGCCCAAGAACCCTCGGTTAGTTCCATCTCCCTATGATGTTTGTCCGCCTGGTTCTTCATACGTGCCTGAGCATGTGTCAAATTAGTCTTCAATTCACGCAGAAGAACATCCCTCTCTCTGGGTTCTCGAGCCATGTGGTCATTGTGCGTGCTACCTTCTAGATAATCTATTATAGCTGGTGGATCTCTGCCGTAAAGAGCTTTAAAAGGCGTCATCCCTGCCGAATCTTGGTGCGATGTGTTGTACCGGTATTCTGCCCATGGTAACCACTTCTCCCATTGCTTTGGCTCGCTGCCAACCATGCATCGCAAATACATCTCCACACATCGGTTAAGTGCCTCTGTTTGACCATCGATTTGTGGGTGATAGGCCAAACTCATACACAAAGTAGTGCCTTGCAAACGAGCCATTTCCTTCCATAGATCACTTACAAACACTTTGTCTCGGTCACTAACCATAGAACGTGGAATTCCATGGAGCTTGATGACCCCTTGTATCATCACCTTAGCTACAAAAACTGCATCAAAGCGCCTAGACAATGCAAAAAAATGGCCATATTTCGTCAGACAGTCAACCACAACTAAAATCACTTCTTTACCATTGGAGTTAGGCAATCCGGTTATAAAATCCAGCGCGATGTCTTCGAATACTTGATTAGGAATGTTTAATGGCCGAAGCAAACCAGCTGGTGCCAGACTCTCATTCTTCATTCTCTGACATGTTTGGCACTCCCGAACCAAGTTGCGTACATCTCTACGCATACCTCTCCAGTAAAAATTTGAGGCTAGGTGATGAAACATGCGCAACACTCCAGAATGGCCCCCTACAGATGACTCATGGAACTCACGTAGTATTCGGGTCCGAGGGCTTTCTATATCTGGAACACACACTTTCCCATGTCGCAGAATCAACCCTGCAGATTCGGTGAACTCTCGGTGCTTCATACTGCCCCGAGCGATATGATCTTTTATCCCTTGCAACTGATTATCCATTTTGGTCACTGCTCGAATCTCATCCATTATGCCAAATGTTGTATGTGTAAGAGCCATAAAAGTGGAATGTACCTCCCTGGATAATGCATCTGCAAAAGAATTTAGACGTCGTGGTCTGTACTATATGTCAAAATCGAACCCAGTCAATTTGGAGAGCCACCGTTGTTGCTCCAGTGTTCGAATAATCTGCTGATTAAGTTCGCGCAGGGATTTTTGATCAGTAATTATGATAAACTTATGACCCAATAGATATTGTCTCCATTTGCCGACTGCCTGGGTGATGGCGTACATCTCTCTTTGATACGTAGAGGCGTTTTGCATCCTTGGACCGAGTTTATGACTGAAAAAGGCTAATGGTCGTTTGCCCTGACTTAACACGGCTCCGATTCCCACTCCAGAGGCATCGGTCTCCACGATAAACTCTTGATCGAAACAGGGCAAACCTAACATTGGGGCCTCGCTGAGAAGTTTTTTTAACTTTTCAAAAGTTGTTTGTGCTGTAATAGTCCACTGGAACTTCAGCCCTTGACGCAATAAGTCTGTGATAGGTGCTGCGATAGTAGCAAAACCGCGTATAAACTGGCGATAGTAACTCACGATGCCGAGAAAGCTTCGAACCTCTTTGACATTGGTGGGTGTGGACCAATCCCGGATAGCTTGCACTTTGCTTGGGTCCATAGTTGTAACCCCCTAGACCCGCCTATGCGTTACAACGGATCCTAGAAAGTCACATTAGGGTCACAAGAGCGACCCACGATAAGATTTCAAATAAACATATAGTTAAGCCTTTAAAATCATAAATCAAATATCTGATTTAAAATAAAATTTCAGAAATCATTCAAAACGATAAAACAATTATGATACAAGTTGCGGAATTAAATTTCGGACTCATTTGTATAATGCAAACACGACACACATGCCCCCTAGTTACATAGATACCATACTCCCTGATGAGCCGAAGAAACTCCCATACCGACGTTGATAGGTGCAACTTGTCTGATCTTTTATCTTGAGATGGTAAAAACAACATGAGCTTGGGAAAGCTCAGTAATACAAAACTACCAAAAGATGCTATCAGCTCATGCATATATATGGTAGGCATAACATTTTCATGATGTTTCAAGCAGTGACAGTCCTTTATTCCTTTATGTTATTTCAGAGTAACGTTATACTTGAGATTAACATTACTTGTTCTTTATTCATCATCGAGTAACAAACGGGGATTATACGAGTTGATAGTTACGAAGATGAAACAAAGAGTTTAGTGTCTAGTGTGTTCCAATAAGTGCAGATCAAGCAGGCATAATTGCATACTAACCATATCATAAGAACAAGTAACAATTCAATGCAAATGCTCAAGTACATACAAGGGTTTACTGGTAACTACCCTCCAACCGAACACCAAAATGCATTCCCCATGAACTACATACAGAAGGTCTTACCCTAGGCCTGAGGCGTAGAAGCCTACCTAAGGGAATGCCTTAGGTCCAGAAAGACTTACCCTAGGTCCGTGGACGTAGGAGCTTAACAGAACAGCTGGATCAGGGTTGTGACAGTCACTTCAGTCATAACCCGAGGGTATCCCTAAGCAAAACAATTCAGATTATAACACATTATCATTAGATTTCAGTCAACAGAGCATATAGCATATCCACTATACAGAGATTCATATATGATAAGTTCATAATAGACCAGAATATAATCTAAATCATATTGCGCATACAAGACTTTTTCAACAGATATAATCATGCTTCTCAAACAGAATCATTCATACTTTTAGATTTCACACCCTATCAGATAAACATGTTTTTCAACTCAAAGTGCATCATATATCATGATCAGACAATCATCACATAATCATAATCCATATATATATACATATATACACAACAGAATGCAGCACACGTGGAACACACTAGACAGAACAAATTTTTTTTCTCAGAGATACCTGATATTTACAGAATGAGGCACATTGAACTTTTGGCTCGAAACAGTTATTCTAGGAGTTCATACATCATGCTCTTTAAATTCAAATATATCGTGAACGATTTAATCATTTAAGCTCACAAGGGTATTATGGTCATTTCGACGTTCATGGGCATTTTGGTAATTATACCAACATTAAATAAGCAATGGTTCACAGAACTCAGGTATTTGTTTGCTCATTAGTTTTCTAACCGGACATTCAAGTATTTCTATATCAAGGTCTTTTAAGTTATCAGATAATTCCAGGGATGCTCTAATCATTTAGGCTAACATAACATTTTAGTTATTTAACTATCATGACGATTTTCAAATATAACACAATCATAACAGAACGACGATTATAATTCTCATGGGCTCTAACAGTTTATCAAACCTCTAAAATGTGTTTAATGCGGCATATCCCAACTTTACAATACTTACTAACATTCAGATGTGAATAATTTGCGTGTATCAGAACTTAACAGCGGCTGAATTGTATATCTGAATGGTCGCCTTCATACTTTACTATAAGGTTTAGCTTTGAGTAATCAAGCATATAATCCTTGCAAATATTCCTACCTTACCTTAGTATGGTAAGCGATAGGCATACACGAATCGTTTTTTTTAACACTTAGGGGCATTTTAGCCAATTAAGTCTTATTAGAAAATTTCAGGATTTTATTGGATGTATAACCATCTATTTAACTGAAAGGGGTATTCTGGTCATTTTGGAAATTTGGGATAAAGCCACCATTCTTTTTTTTCTGAATTACCATTTGGTACCTCCATCATTCACGTACTCGGTAGAGATTAAGTCGTCTTAATCCCTCTGACCGTTACATGCGATTCATTCATTTCAGAACTTGAAGGTGTAAACGTCATTCCAATTAATTAGACATTTAGGTGCTCGAGGGTACTACAGTCTTTTTGGTCATTACAATTATTCCAATTATTTCGCTCGTTACTGTCGTAAGGATCGACGTAGGATTACAACGATATTCTCAGATGATTCACCTTTATGTGTTATACAGAGTTTAGGGGAAAATCCAAGTTTTGAATCACACAAATTTGTACAAAAGTGCCGGAGTCTTTCCAATAAATTATACATCTTAGGTGGAGTAAAATTGCTTAGTTAGACAGAATGCAGATTTCGAGTCATTTCTTTATTAGAGGGGTAGTTTAGTCATTTTTATAACCCAAGGGCAACTTCGTAATTTCATAACCAACATCTCATATCGCATTCTGAGCATTGGTTCTTAGACACCATTGATAGAGTTTCAGATTTAACTGCATTATTTATTACTATTAGCACTTTCGATACTCCCACTCTATTAATATTCTTATCCGAATATTTTGATCTTACTGATTCTCATACTTATTTTTCGTATCTGATTCGACTTAAGAAGAGTTCACGAATACACTTCATCACAAACATGCATGCGTTAACCGAATATCAACATGATCATAAAGCATACCAGGGGTAGTAGTGTATTACCTTAGCTCCGAGTTATACCGGTTGACTCATGATACTACATTCGATCACATTTGAATCCGGACTGGATGCCCCATGACATTTCGAATACCAAGATACTTGCATACCCTTATCGGAAAGGTCGCCGGCGGCAATCGAAATCTCACCGTAAAAGTCTCGAAATGACGTTTTTGACTGAAAACGTAATAGGGGTCTCGAAGCTGCCGAAGCTCCGACGAAGGGCTTAACGGCAGCGAACGAAGGTGGCAGGCTCAGGTTTTGCAGATCCGGACGCAAGGATCTCGGCCGTGCCCACGGTGAGCCAAGAACGGCGGTGGATCGGTCGAAAACGCGGCAGACGTGGCCCACGAAGTTGTCGAACTTCGATCGATGTTCCATAGCACACCGCTGCTCGAGGGCGCGCGTGATCGGTAACAGTGAACTCACGACGAGACGGAGAACACACCGCTGGCGGCAGTGTCACGGACGGCGCAGTGGTGACGCGGCTGCAAGCTTGCCGACAATGAAGGAGAAAAAAAAGTTCGGGGAGAGGAGAAAAAATATTATTGGGATCTGGTTTTCATTAAAGCTGGTAGGTGAGGAGTCAGAGCCTTATTAAATTCAGGTTCACAAAAAAAAGGTTCAAATAAATTTTTTTGGGGAACTTTGCACTAAGAGCTTGCTAGCTCAAACGGCTGGGTAACGGCCAAAACAAGGGGAGGTTGCGGGTTCAACTCCCCCTAACCTCCACCCTTTTCATTTTTTTTAACAATGGAGTGTTACAATAGCCAATCCATCGTGCGATATAATGTGCCCTAAATATTCCACAAATTCTCGGCCAAACAAACACTTTGACTTCTTGGTCATTAAATTTTGATCGCTGAGAACCTGCAACACTTGTCGAAGGTGAGACAAATGATCATCCCAAGTTCTGCTAAAAACCAAAAAATCACGACCTTCAATACGTTAGATTTCTTTCCCTTTAATAAAGTAAAGCGTGTTAGTGTTTCTTATAGAGTAATAATTAATAGGGTAAAGTATAAATTTTATCACTCAACTTTCTTTACACTTCTTTTTGGTGAATAAAGTTTAAAAATTTTAATTTTATCACTCAACTTTTGAATTGTTCTTGTTTAGTACATTTATCCTAAAATCAATAACAACAATCTGACCTGATTTGTTTTTTGCTGACGTGGAAGCCACATATTATCCACCCCATTTCTAAGAAAAATGCACCCGAAAATTACAACTTTCTTCTATCCAACTTCAATTTTGAAAAAAAAAACTTCATTTCCAATTATATTTTTTTTGTTCGAAAATACTTTCCGGATTCATTAAAAGGGGAAACTGCCAAAACTGGCAATACAAAAAAGGAAATCATCCCTACAAATGGAAAGAAAACGGTTGCCTTAGGCAACAAACACTTTCCGTGCAACCAAAAAGAAAACAACTGGTCTGCACCAGACCTCCTACCACAACACAAACCCCGATCAGACCACAGAAACGCCGGCGGTGCAACGCCATAAAAACAACAGAAAAAGGAAAAACTAAAAAGGGGGACGAGCAGACAACCCTTGTCCAAACCAAAGCCAGAGGGAAAACCATGGCTAAAGCAAACATCGAAGCAATCAGAATCCTGGGGCAAGAATCAAAACTAGACCACCGCCACCTCATGATATTAAGGATCCATCGAGGGTGCCTGAGAGCTCTATCCAGAGACAGGCTTCCTTCCGGCAACGGAAGGTCCTTATCAAGGCACTCATCAAACGGTAACACCAACAGGCAACACGATCGACTGGGGGATTCCTGCACCTTCTGATCTATCGAAACCGCCAACCTACACGCCGACTTCTCCAAGAACAACTTCACAATGGAAAAACTTGGATCTTTGGACATACGTAGAAGACAAAAGATCCAGGTGGAAGGCCAACAGAACCTAACTTGTCTCAAATCCTTCCTATCCGAGACAAGCTCTCCATTTTGCTTCATTCTACTTTCGGATGATCCCCATAGGGGTCATCCGTTTCCAAGACTGGTGCAAACTGCCCAGGATGTGAATAATTAACAAACACTCTCTCGTCATCATCACTCACTTGAATTTCCTCATTTATAGTAAAATTATCGTCAATGCAAATTGACGGGACCCTAGTGATTTGTTTTCCATAAGGGTCAACTCCAAGCTCAATCAAACCCACCTCGTCAACCACCATTCGAGATCTTTCCATGGCAAACTTGCGCCGGGCAGCTTTTCGGATCAAGGTTAGCCTCTGCGTACCAAAAGTTCTGCCTCTTTTTTTGTTTTCAATGTCTCTGATTATTGAGAAGGTGTTTGTGAACGAAACAGGGAAAAACGCAGCCTTCAGAAATTCGTCGTTTGCAGCCCATCCTTGCTCCGAAACGCACCAGTTGTTGGGTGCCAGCTACACAATTTCCTCTGAAATCTTCTCCCATATTTCTCTTCTTTTGGCCTGACCAAAAGACTCGTTGAAATCTTCATCTCTCTTCCTTTTACGGCAAGTCGAAACTTCCATATTGTCCAAACCAACAGCTAGGATGTTGCCCCAATTTGTGACCTGAATAGTATCCATCATTGTAGGGTTCAGAGAGGGGCTTTCTATTTGCTTGGGAATTAGGACATGATTTTGTGCAGAGTTTGAATCTAAAGCTTTGCTGAGAAAGGTTTCCTTTTCTTGGTTTGCTTTAGAGCTGCCAGCTGCCCCAGACTCTAAAAAAGGAAAGAGAAAGTTGACTTCTCCTTGGTTCGATTTGTTTGGTGAGGGAACCTTAAACGATGCAGGATATGGTTCCAGATTTTCCCCAGGCTATTCCTGCATAGGGGCCTTCATCTTTTTGTCTTTTGTGGCTTGTTGTGGTTCGAAAATAGCCTCCCTGATGTTGGTTCTTGCACGGAAACCGTGTGTACCACCGTGGGGAGCCCTAAGCCACGGTCCGAACATCCTTGAGAGTTTGAACAAAGAGGTGTCATATCTACAATCACGTTCGACATGGCCAATCCGTCCACAACGAAAGCAAAACTTAGGTAAGCCTACGTATTTAAACGCAATCCCCAACGGCCTTTCTTTTTTCCGATTGAGGATTAAGCCCGTTTTGAGAGGGTCTTCAACTCTGATTGCTACTCTGATGCTCACCGATCCCTGCCAAAGTGTTAATTTATCTTCCTCTAGGGAGGATCCGTAGTACATTGGGAAGAGATTACCAATTCTTTTTACATTTTCTGGAGTCATTAATCCAATGGGGAGATTTTCCACTTGGACCCAGAATTCTTCAGTTGAGAAATCGATTTCCTCTAAGGCTTTATCCGGCTGCCACTCTTTTAGCACCAACAACGAGTCCTGAACTGACCACGGCTTCGCTCCTAGTATCCTGTGGCGATCTTCGATGGACGTGAACATAAACAGAAAGAAGTTCCTCCCCAACTCGTGGCACTCCAGCTTGTCAATTTTCCATGCCTTTCGAAGAATGGCTGACATGGTGAGCGCTTTGAAGGGGCTAGGCGTCAGCAGCTTTCCTATGAGAGCTTGGTTTTTTAGGGTGAAGTTAACTTCACTATCCTCATTTAGGACAAGCTCATCAATGAAATCTTGGTGTAAAAGGTTTTGGCTTGTCGGGTGGTTGGGGTACCCGTTGTTAACTACCCCAACACTTAGGGTGGAGTTAATGTGCACAGGGTCCATAGAGAATAAAGGAGTAAATGCGTCGGAAAAAGGCACCGAAAACAAGGAGAGAAAGAAATGCAAGCACAGTAACAGTGACACAGTCACGGTTGCCAAGAACAGGAAAAGCACCAACGAACTAGACGAGAAAGAAATGCAAGCAAACCAGGGAAAGAGACGTAAAAAGGGGGGTTATCAAGAGTGTGAAGTTCACAAGTGGCTTAAACCACCACCTAACGACCCTAAAACTCACTACACTCCTGCCAAACACATCACTTCAGAAAGAAGGATGAGTGAAGGAACACGAGAGAGGAGAAGGATAGTTGAGAGAGAAGCTTGAGAACTTTTTTTCTCCAATCATGCGTCTCAAAATTTTCTCACCAATTATATGTTGTAAACACGATGCATTGATAGGAAAATGCACACCTTGTGATACAAAACATTCAATTTTAGATTATATCCAATAAAATGATTCATGTCTTCTGCTGGAAGAAAGTGAAAATGGTGTGAATGGGGTTGCAGGTTTCTGGGTTGGATCCGTTGCTCGTGGTAACATCCTAAAATTTGGGTTAAGAGCTTAGGTTAACCGAATCGGATTAGGCGTCGATTAGCAATTTGACTATTTGATTAATTCTGAAAAATTAATTGGGTTTTTACTAAATGAATTTGATAAATTGCAAATGAAATAATTTGAATTATTTAACAATTATGTTAAGTAACGAGATTTTAACAAATATAATCAAACATTATTAATGTGCCGCCACACTTGAATATAATTGTATTAATTAGGCATGTGAACGTACCAAATAAACACGAACGAGGGTATGTTCATGTTCATTCGTTTAATTTTAACTAAACAAATGAAGGAACACGAACAACTAAACGAACACAATTTCTTGTTTGTGCTCGTTTGTTAAGAATTGTAGCTTGTTCGTGTTCGTTCGTTAAAATGATAAATGAAAATAAACGAACATAAAACGACATATGTGAATAAATTTAAACGAACATAAACGAACGAATATATGTGAATAAATGTACTTTTTATAAAAATATAATATTTTTGTTATGAAAAATAATAAATATAAATGAATATATGTGAGTAAATTTAAACGAACATAAATGAAAGGATTACGGAACGTTCACGAACGTAAATGAACGAACGAGCCCTTTATTCGTGTTCGTTCATTTAATTAAACGAACAGAAAATATTGTTCATGTTCGTTTAATAGATAAACAAACATAAACGAACTTCTCGTCGAACAGTTCACGGACGATTCGCTAAATGTTTGGTTCGTTTACAACATAGTATTAATACTTGTCAAGCAAGATAGTTTTAGATTATATCCATTCTCTAGTTATATATAAGTGCAGGAATACGAACATTCATGAACATGGAAGCATCAAGCACTCTTCTCGTGCAAAAAAAAAATACACATTTGAAGATCAAGATCCAATGATGGAAATCTGTCCGGGCTTTATTCAATGACAAATGACAGAAATTGAAGAACAAGAAATCAAAATGTTCAAAGTTAGATTTATGGAGTTTGGAATATTCTTTACTTAAAACGAATATTAAATTTGTATTAAGAAGACTAAATATAATTACAAGTTAGTAGTTACCTTGTATGTACGCCCCACACAAAAAGTTTTTAATTATTATTTCCTTTTAGAGCTTTGTTTAATAATGTACATTTAATTAATATTTCCTCAAAAATATTTATTTAATATATAGAAATAATTAAAAGTGAATATTCATTTAAAAAAAGAAAGAAAAAACCCTAGATTAGGTTAACCATAAATCATTATAAATAAAGAATCCACAATCACCTTGTAATAGTAACTAACTAATAGCGAATACTAGAGCTTCGAGGCAAAGCTCTCCTTTGGTTCTGCTATCTTTCTTCCAAGCTACCAACCAGGGCCATGGGTACTCAACATTATTTTATATTTCTTCTACATTTTTATATTTTATGATTCCATGATTTATTGTAGCTCTATCTAGCTACGATTATATTCGAGATTAGAATCGATGTATGTATTATAATTTGTTTTGACGTAAACTTGTATTTTCAATCGAGTGGGTACATGTATTCAAAGTTGGTTCAACAAGAATGGTGTTCCTCTAGTGGTAGGAGGTGTGTCTGTGGTGTTGGTCGTTCTGGTTGTCGCACTTGCATGGCTTCTGTGCTATATCAAAAGCAAAAAGAAATCCTCGTCATCGTCATCCACATCCTCGTCCGATTATCGCGATGAATAAAATAATTGGGAAGTTGAAGGTTTTAAGTAACATAATCAAGTTTTAATAAAATTATATTTGTCGAGAAAAAAAGTTTTGCAATTTAGGAAAGGGTCCATACTATCGGAGGCTACCCTCCTCACATTCATTACAACATTATGTCTTATGCTTTTAATTGTTAATTAATAAATTATAGTATCTTTATAATATTTTGTTCCATCTTTACTATCTTTTATAATGTTGTTGAAATATTCAATTGTCTTTTATTTTCATTTAAAATTATAGTTGTATATTTTACGGGTAACTATAATTAATGAATGGAATGTTATAATGTAATTTTTTTTTCATTAATTAAATTTATACAAAAAGTAAAATTAATATAAAATTAAAATTCTATGAAAATAAAAAAATATTTCAACATCTTTTACAAAAAAAAGGTTCACTAATAGATGTTATGGGAATCGGGTTTTTATTTATCATATAATTCTGGATTTTATGTTATCTTATTCTTCTTATTTAACTAAAATATAATATTTTATTATTTGATTAGTAGAATTTAAGATTATTTAAAAAAATTGTATGAACACATATTATCTTATATTCACGTTTAGACTATTAAAAACAATTTTAGTAAAATTTTTTACTATGGAGTTTTCTTTAACGTGTATAAGAAAAGAATAAAAACAATTTTAAAAACCATAAGCGTACAAATTGATCTCTTGTACACCTGGTGTACGATATGTGTCTGGTGTTGAATTGGTGAACATCAAATGTTTGGTTCGGTCGCGAAACTTGGTCACAATGTTTAGAGGGGTCAATTTATTTTTTTTAAATTTGAAGGTTTATACTATTTTTTTTTAAAAAAATTGAAGATTTTTCTAATTTTTAGTAATTTTAAGAGATTTAATGATTTTTTTTAAAATTATAATAAAGAATTTAATTAAAAATAATTAAAAATTAAAGTTTAATATAAATATTTAAAAATTCTAAATGTCAAAATCTAATATTCCAAAAATTTGGTGGGTCATGGCCCCTTGTCCCCACAAGCTTCAGCCGATGCATGTATGGTTTGAATCTTGTTTAAGGTGTTTTATTGTTATGTGGCTTTTGTGTTTAATGTCCTTGTAATCCATTGTATAGTGAATTTGTGATTTTACATTTTATTAATAATTTTTTATGGCTGGATAAAAATATTACCGGGTATAAATTTTATTTTATTTAAGTAATTTTATTTTGTTATTGCAAAAAATTGAGATATTAAAACTTTAAAAGGAATTTAATGCGAATAATAAGAACTCAAAATATGAAAACCATGCGTGTGGTATTGTTAATAAATAAAAATAAGAAAAATACTTTGATATACAAGTTTGTATAAACTTTTTCATTTTAGGGATTTAGGTTAGAGTTTAGGGGTTTAGGTTGTAGGATATAGAATTTAGCATTTATGATTAGAATTTAGAGTTTGTGATTTAGGGTTTAGGTTTTAAGGTTATGAATTTAAATTTTAAATTTTATAGTTTAAATATGAATGGTTGTGTAAAAAAATTTACACAACTTGTGTATCAAAATATAACCTTAAAAATAATTCGGGAATTTTAAACTACAAAAATAATTTAGCCTTGAAAATAAAATGTTTTATATAGGGTACGTTTAACAATATTTTTAAGTGTCAAAAGCGATGTTTCACATCATAAGCAATGTCAAATATTCAAAATCATGGTTGGAAAGTAATTTAAGGAATTAAGTGGTATTGAAATTATCTTTATATTGTAAATGTAGACAATATTAATATTGTTTAACTCAAAACGTGAAATATTACGTTTAAATATAGATTTATGGAGCTTGGGGTATTCTTTAATTAAATGAATCTCAAATTTACATTAAGAAGACAGAATAGAATTACTATGTAAGCCCCACACTAGAAGTTTCTAGTTATTTCCTTTTAGAGTTTTGTTTAATAATGTACACTTAATTAATATTTCATCAAAATATTTACTTAATATATAGACATAATTCAAAGTGAATACTCGTTTGTATCTATTTTACTTTTCATTTAATTCTAAAGATACACTTTGGCTTACTTTTTTACATATTTTTGAGCTATGGAGATTCTTTTTTTCTTAAAGAAAAAACCCCTAGATTAAGTTAACGATAAACCACTATAAATAAAGAATCCACAATCACCTTCGAGGCAAAGCTCTCATTTGGTTCTGCTATCTTTCTTCCAAGCTTCCAACTAGGGCCATGGGTACTCAACATTATTTTATATTTCTTCTACATTTTTATATTTTATGATTCCATGATTTATTGTAGCTCTATCTAGCTAGTATTATATTCGAGATTTGAATCGATGTATGTATTATAATTTGTTTTGACGTAAATTTGTATTTTTAATTGAGTGGGTACAGGTATTCAAAGTTTGTTCCACAATAAAACTTTTCTTCTAGTGGGAGCAGCTGTGATTGTGTTGATCGTCCTGCTTCTCGTAGCAGTATGGTGGTTTCAGCACTGTCGCGGTGGCCAGAAAAAAGATACATCGTCCTCATCCTCATACACAACCTCATCAAAATCTTCATCCTATTTTTCATCCTCGTAATTAGAAGAATAAAATAATCGGACAGTTGAAGATTTTAAGTAACATAACAAAGTTCTGCAATAACAGAAAAGGGTCCATAATATTGTAGGCTACCTTCCTCACATTCATTACAACATTATGTCTTGTGATTTTAATGGTTAATCAATAAATTATAGTATCTTTATAATATTTTATTTCATCTTTAATTAGCTTCTTTTATAATATATCAATATTGGTTGAATATTCAATTGTCTTTTTTTCATTTTGAAATTATAGTTGTATATTCTACTGGTAACTAAAATTAATAAATGCAATGTTAACGTGTAAATTGATTTCATTAATTAAATTTGTCAAAAAAATAAAAAATAATGTAAAATTAAAATTCTATGAAAACAAAATTATAAATTTCAACATTTTTTCTACGACATGTGTCTAAAGAGTTGTATGGTTTGAATCTTTTTTAAGGTGTTTTGTAATTATACGGCTTCTATGTTTGGTGTCCTTACAACTAATTGTAACGTGATTAAACTTAATAAGTGATTTTAGTAAGAAAGCGGATGATGTTCATTTTAAGAGATCAAAGTTCAAATCACTTTATCTGCAAGATGAGTGTGCATTGTCAAAGGGTTAAAAATATTTATGAATAAATATTATCTTATAATCACTTTACTATTCAAAAAAATTATTCTACAATGATTTTTACATTTTATTAATAGAAAATTATATTACTGAGTAAAAAAATTACTATAAATTGCATTGGATTTAAACAGTTTTAAAATTAAACGTACTAAAAGAAATTTCATGTGAATAATAAGAACTCAAGATATGAAATTCATGTGTCTGATGTTGTTAATAAATAACAACTTAATGAAAGTTCAAAGATTATTTTAACCTTTGGATAATTATTTGATGAATCTTTAATGAAAAGTTATGTTTTCATAAGCGAGCTTTTAAAACTGCCATTTACCTTTTTAGGGGCTCTAGAGTCTAAATTCTAAACCATAAAATTTATTCTAATACTTTAAAACTTAATCACAAACACTAAAATTCTAACACTAAATCTTAATATCTAAACCCTTCAAACTATACATTTTTTGCTTGAAAAAACGAATGATTTTATTGATAGAAATCATACAACGCCACCATTATCATAAACCTCATCAAAAACTTCTTTAAACCTAATAAACAGAAAAGAGTATTGATAATAATGTTCCAAAGTAGAACATAACACTAAACACTAGAAAAATCACCATAAAGTAAACAAACACAACACTACATGAAAACCCAATCAATACTGTGCTGCCACAATACATATCCTCCAGCAAACTCACCATCACTCCATCATTTGAACCTACGAGGAACGCTCGACATTACCTTCAGCAAGTGCATTCGTCAAATTATTCGTCTCGTGCGATAAATATTGTGAAAACAAACATATTTCATGATAGTATTTAATGTGTATGATTTGATGCCTTATAAAATTATATCGTTTTCTTATATGAAAAATATATAATAAGAATTATATTAGAATATTACAATACCTAAGAAAATATGTGGTATTGAGATTATCTCGAAAACCACACGTTACTTGAGATCAAATAGATAAGATTATAAATGGAGTAAATCTAAACTTGAAAACGAATTATATAGTGTTAGTACATTTAACTTTGTCTCGAGTAAATCTAGAAAGAAAAAAAATGGTGACTAAGCTTGCCTTAAGCTCGCTGCCATCATCACACTCAATAGCAGACTCTAACTCCTCATGTTTCACTTTCCAAACCTTAGCTTTATGAAATTTAACCGAATTCGAGACACGATTATCCAATGACTTTGTCTTCAGTTTCCTCCTAGAGACCCGACCATAAGGCCGGTCTAAGTACTTGGTCTTTTGATCATGGATATAGACACAAGTCATAAGCCATGTCTTGTCTAGACAATCCCCAAGGTCGATACAACATGCCTTGATTCCATAGCGGAATACTTGCTTGACAAGGCGGAGGCCACCGGGACTGATGCCGACAAGGATGACATCAAAATAAGACCGATCCAATGGTCGAACTCAACCATTAGGGGCTTGATTATGAAAGGAATTTTTAATGAGGTCCAATTTCTATTAAAAAAAGACCGGTCCAAAGGGTTAAACCAAGACAGATCGAAGTTAAAGTATTTGAGTTTCGGCATAGATTTTAGTTCGAAATTTGTAACAATTTTCTTTCAAATTGAAACTTTTATCAATGCCTAGACCTGGCTAGCATAATCCCTTCAAAGATTTAATTTGACTAATAATTGAGAGTAATTTCACATTGAAGTGTTTCATGTTGAAACCAAATAGTCCATGCGTTTAGTCATGCAATCAACACTCGGGAGTTATTAGAATTAAGCTCAATCACATTATGATATTTTTTAGATTCAATTGAATAATTAAGTCAAACAAACTATGCACAATTTTAGGTTTAAGTTTTTTTAATAGTTTAAAGGTGATTACAAAGTAGTATCTATTCATACATATTTTTAAATCTTAAATCTTAACCTTTAGACAACACACACTTTGTAGACTGAGCGATTGAACTCGAGTCTCCTATGATGAACTTTATCCGTTTTCCACTAAGACCATTTGTTGGGTTCTAGATTTAGGTTTTTGTAAAAACAATTATTTTTGACGATACATATGTGATTAAGCTCGAGACTCATATGATTACTAGCTGCATCGTTTGGACGTTCCATTCGAAAAGTTTTTAATTATTTCCTTTTTAGAGCTTGGTTTAATAATGTACACTTAATTAATAGTTCTTCAAAATATTTAATTAATATATGGAAATAATTAAAGTGAATATTCGTCTGTATCTAATTTTACTTTAATTTAATTCTAAAATACCCTCTGTTTTATTTTTTACTTATTTTGAACCATGGAGATTCTTTCTTAAAGAAAATTAGATTAAGTTAACCATAAACCACTATAAATAGAGAATCAGAAATTACCTTGTAATAGTAAATAGCAATTAGCAAATACTAGGGCTCCAAGGCAAAGCTCTCCTTTGATTCTGCTACCAACCAGGGCCATGGGTACTCAACATTACTCTCTATTTCTTCTAATATTTTATATTTTATGATTTCGTTATTAATTATAGCTCTAGCTCGCTAGTATTATAATTGAGATTAGAATCGATGTATGATTTTTTTTCCGCAAAGCGCACTTTATTATTATCGTCATTAAACCACAAAAGCGGTGACAACATAGAATAAGATTCGAATCGATTTACGTATTATGTAACCCCCTCGTCCTGGTCTGGTCGGATGACCGGTCCGAGTGGGCCACACGGGGAAAACCGAAGCGAAACCCGTTAAGGCTTCCCCTCGGTTAACGACCCGGAAAATTTCTTTTAACATTAGTCTTATCTAGATGCAATTATAAATCCTATGTGAAGCACAGCAACGGAAGAACCAAACAACGCATCATTCACCGACCAAGCAAACATAAACAGTCCATTTTACTTCATTCCAGCAGGCCGTTTCGAAACACCTATAGGGTGTTCCGAAACGCCCTGACCTGGTCAACGGGCCTGGGTCAACCACTAGGTGACCGTTCTGAAACAGGGGTGACCCGTATCGGAACGACCTTGACGGTCAATAACTCGTGGTCAACGAGATTTGACCGTTTCAGAACTTCAAAGGCCCGTTTCGGAACGGCTTCATCTTGCCAATTTCTCAAAATTCCAGTGGCGAAAACGTTCTGGAACGACCCTCATCCGTTTCGAAACGGCAGGCCATTTACGCAGGGCCGTTTCGGAACACGGGGACCCGTTCCGAAACACCCCCTGTCTGCAGACTTTTCTGGGCTGTTTTGAGGCACAAGGATGCCCCAAAACATCCCCAAGACACCAAGCAACTTCAAGGCAAGACATCCTAAAGTATAGTAACCATACAAGCATGCTTCAACAATCTTTAGACATATCTAATACCAAAGCAATAATCCACAACATGCATTCACTCAACAATATTCAAACACATGTAGAAACTCCTAAGCATAGGCCAACATATCAAGCAAGCAAAACAGACATAAGATAACATTCACCATGGCAACGCAACCATGCAAAAGCAATATATATAAAGGAGTCTACACATGCTCCTATCAACCAACAACAACCACAAAACATTACACATCCCATTGCTCAACCATTACATGTCTAGTATTTTAAACCCATACTTGGTGAATTCAATCCAAACCACACTTGGAGGCCCTCCTCTTGCCCGAGCAACCCACGAACTAAGGATCTGCAATGTTGAACAAAGAGAGCGTAAGCAACGATGCTTAGTGAGGGTAAGCTCTAAAATCAAACCTCAACATTGCAGGGTCCGAGCACGATCTAGCCAAAGCCATTTACACTTACCAAGGTCCACAAGGTATAAATGCATGAGCAATGTATTACATGTATGCCTTAATTAAGAGCTCAATACTACCATACATGCAATCACATATAAACATCCAAACAGCTCATATATCTCAACACATTGCTACATATATCAATCAACATTGGCACCTAGTTATGACCCAAATACGCGGATAGACTCGTTGGTAACTCATATCCAACAACCACATTACCTCGGTGGGATTCCACTCATCACCGGTCTCGCGGAGGGGATTCCACTCATCCTCACGCCCCGTCGATGGGATTCCACTCATCACCGACTATATTTAGATACCATTTCCGGGCGTACCCGTACTCCTCCTTGGTGACTCAACGCCACCAAGGCCACGCGCGACTTTAGACTCATGTGTACACACTAACATCCTAATGATCGATCATTTGTATTTAAGTATACTAGTGCCAATATTTTACTCATTCCACAACACACATTTCAATCATTTCCGTACTTAGCACGTACTCACCATGGACACAACCATAGACCATCACCATGCATGCTTTAAGCAATACAACCCATGCCTCAACTCACATGTATAAAACAATATACGAAAACATTCATATCACATGGCATACGAGGCATATACATTCACACAATTGAGTTCATCCAAAGGCTTAGATCAAGCTTAGGATTAGGCTACCACCCTAATCCTAACTCTAGGTGGGTCTACCAAGCCCAACCTAGTCCACATACTCGAACCAACTAATTTAAAACCTTTAAAGTAAACATCCACTCACCTAAGCTTCCAAGCACAAGACCAAGCAAGCCACAACCTTCAACTCTCCGGATTCACTTCCGATGCTTCACCGATGCCCAAGCTCGATTCTAATCATCTCAAACACAACCAAAACGTTCGAATCAATAACACATCATCGGAACCAACCCAGATTAACATTCACAAGCATTCAACACCCCAAACAAAGTCACAAAACAGAATTTTCGAGTAGCCTCTATAACCCACTGATTTCTTCCATTTCAAGCACCCAAACAAGCCTCAATTATACCCAAAATGATCCTCATATGTCATACCAACTACAGCCCTCAAGAACCAACCTTAAACAACCCCAAAACCCACTTTAAAACCCTCCAAAAACCCTCTCAAAACCCAATTCTGAAAATTGCCCCAAATCATTTGAAATTTATATATGTTATATCATTTGATCTCTATATACCATAACTAAGCATACTAAATCAAAATACTCCATTTAACTACATAAAGTTCTCATTTTTAAGTCAAAACATTCAAAACCTCCATTTCTAAAATCTTCATGGAAACTAAAATAAATTGTACTTTTAGGAAGAGGAAGGTGAGGGGAGTTCAAAATTACCATTACCTTTCAATTTGGAGTTGGAAATGGTGGAGCTTTTGGATGGAACAGTGGATTGAAGAGGGGGAGCTTCTTTCACGTTTAGAGAAGAAGATGAATAGGGAAAAATAGGAAGAGTGGGTGTTTTAATTGTCTCTTTGAAATCAAGGCTAAAAGACCATACTGCCCTTAATGAAATGGGACATTCACAAGGGCACACCATTAGAGGCTATTTAGGATTAAATTTCAAAACTTGATCCACATTAAATTAACACATTTGAAAACGAAACCCGAAATTGTGAAGAACCCTTTTAATTATGAAAACCGAGCCCAGATTATATAAAAATATTATTTTTGCCTAACCCCTAAACCCGGGTGTTACATATTATAATTTGTTTTGACGTAAACTTTGTATTTTAAATCGAGTGGAAACAAGTATTCATATTTGGATAGCAGATCATACTTTTTTTGCAGTCGGAATAATTGTGGTAGCGGCGGTCGCCATTTTGCTTTTAATATCATGTGTTCGCGACGTGTATTGCCCAAGAACCCCACCGCCGGTGGCAGAGCCATAAATTTATCTGGCAGTTGAAGTCGTTAAGCAACATAACCAAGTTTCGCAATAACAGGAAAGGGTTCATAATATTATGTCTTTTGCTTTTAATTTCTAATCAATAAATTATAGCATCTTTACAATACTTCATTTCATCTTCAGTATCTTTTGTAATGTGTTGGAATATTCGATTTTCTTTTCCATTTAAAATTATAGTTGTATGTTTTACGATCTAAACTTAATAAATACAATATTAACATGTAACTTTTTTCATTAATCAAATTTATTAAAAAATAATAATATAAATTTCAACTTTTGTTATGAAATAAGTTTATTTTGATGCCCTTGCTGAGGGAGGGGTGGGACGTGTCTCGTGGTTGCAAATTATCCATTGATTTGGTTTGGTTGATTCTTGGGATTTGTCTCGCTTGTTGTGTCCTCTTTTGGTGTTAGTTTCGGTGTTTTTATATTTAATTGTGCTTTTAATCTTTTCAACTTAGGTTTAGGGAAATTTTTAATAAGATATACAATTATATTTGTAAGGCTTTTTTTTAATAAATAAATATAGTAAAACCTTTATCAATTAATACCCTTGAGACCATGAAATTTTATTAATTTAGAGATATTAATATATCGATAAATTAATAATTTATTAATTAAAAGAAAATTTCTCAATTCAGCAAATATGTATAACTTTGATAAAGATATTGTGTGCAAATAAATTGTAAATTGTACATAATATGTATAACTTTTGAATTCTCATCATCCAAATTACCTTTTTGCTTTCAAAACTTCCATAAATTTATTCCCTTTTCATTTTACTTTGATTTCCAAATAATTTCCATGGATTTCCTCAACTAGCTTCAATGGTTTCTTGAAGATTTTCAATCAAATCTTGTCAATTAAGGGGAAAGCTAGAAGTTAGAGGTAATCTTCATTCTTCTTCTCTAATCAAGGTTCTTTATTGAAATTCTCAATTATTTGACTCTTTAATTATGTTTCTTGATGAGGTTTTATGATTGATTTGAAGGAAATGGTTAAATCAAGCTTTAATTAATGGATTTGTGTAATTTTCGTAATGGATCTATTTTGTTGGGTTTATGATTGATTTTAAACATGATTTTGAAATTTAATAATGTTAAGATAAAGGTTTTAACATTGTAATCCCGAAACTATGTGAATATCTAGTTGTTTAGGTTGCTAGATTTGGGTTTTTGTGGAGTTGTGGTGGTTTTATGAATGTTGGAGGTATAAGGTTGATAATATGATGATTCTTGGATGTTAATCAACGATAATTGATGGTTGAAAGTGTTAGGTTTTGGCTGGGTTAAGTTTAGAAGTTTTTTGGTGATGATTTTAGTTGTTTCGGATAGACGATTGGTAGTTTTTGGCAAGGCAATGTTGTGGAATTGATTGTTGGTATTTTGAATGCATTGAGATGCATTAATCCTCTATTATTATGTTGTTAAAATAGGGGAGGTTGATTCGAAAGAGACCGATGAAGCTTTGGAGGCTTCAGATAGGGGTGTTCAGATTTGGGTACCTAAACTTTTCAGGTAGTAAAACTTCGACCCGTTACCCAGCCCATACAAACCGGGTACCCGGTTCACTTTTTTATATAGTTTTTTTAATCTATTTTTTGAAAAAAAATACATTGGAAACACATAAAATTTCATGATATATATATATATATATTAACGTTTATCAACGAAAGAAGGTATTAAAAATATTAATCTCGAACATGATTTTTCTTTCGAATCTCATATTGACAAATTAATATAATTGTTTTTGAAAATTTTTAAAACTTAAAAGTATATAATACAAGTATAAAAAGAAATTAGAGATTTAAAATTAATTTTAGGGGAAAAAAGAAGGAACATAAAAATCAAAATCAAAAGTAAGTAATGTTTCTCATCTTCTATTCGATCATGCAAAAATAATTGAGAAAGAAGGAGATAATCTTCAAAATACATATATTTTCTTAAGAGACAGCACTCAATCGAGTGAAATTGAGTTAAGTAAAAATGGTGGAGAGAGTAAGCGAGCACAGCGATCGAGCGCAAAGGGAATCACAACGAAGGAGGTTATGGACAATGTTCGTTTACAATCTCTCGGAGCAATTACATTGGAAAGGCGTGTGGCAGGTCTTCGATCGCCATGGAGAAGTGGTAGATGTTTTTGTCCCTACGAAACGTTCAAGGGAGGGAGTGCGATTCAGGTTTGTGAGGATGGGATCGAGGGAGGATGCAGACCGGGTAATCGAGAGATTTGACGGGTTTTGGCTATATGGTTTGAGAATTAAGGTTTCCATGGCTAGGGGTGAGGGACGATCGGGATATTGGCAACGTCGCCAGTTGAGAAGGAATTCAACCCAGGGCAACGATTGTGATAAAGGAAGGATTTCGATTGGGAAGTCTCAATCGAAGGGACAATCATGGGTGAATTCAAATAGGTTAGATGCGAATGCGACGAAAAAAGGTAGCGCCAATGCGGTGGGAACCAGGGATAAGCAGCACAAACAGGTTTTGGGAATTATTGATAAGGAAAAGTGGGACATTCTCCAATCATGTGCATTAGGATTTTGTCGCAAGCCGAGTCAGGTTGCGGATTTGACCAAGGAGTTTCAACGTGCTAACCTCAAAGGTTTTTCAGTGATGCGCGTTGCCGGATCGCTAATTTTGCTAATGTTTGAGAACAAACTCTTGCGGACGGAGATGATCGCATTGGGCAGACTGGATCAATGGCTCGAAAATGTAGTGGAGTGGTCGCCTACAATGGTGATTCCTAACCGACGCACTTGGCTGACAGTTAGCAGATTGCTAATTCATGTTTGGTCGGAGGCAACATTCCAAAATATTGCGGCACTATATGGTGAATTGGTACGTATAGATATGGAGACGATAGCACCATCGTCCTTTGAGAGAGCAAGGTTCCAAATTGAGATAGATTGGACCTTCCACATCGACGAGATGGTGGAATTGAAGGTGGGGGATTCGACCTTCATCATCCGGGTCACAGAATTCGAGGAAGCGATAGGTCCGAAATGTGATTGTTGCTGTGAATTGGGGTTGTGCTCGGATGAGGGAGAGAAGTTGGGAGATGGAGGGGTAGATTGGAAGTCGAATTCGGTTTTTGTAGAAAAGGATGATGATTCCGATGAGACGATTGTACCTAATTCCCTCACTAATGAGGAACAACAACATGTACCGGAGGAGAATAATGTGCTGGAGAAGAGTTATCTAGACAAAATTTTGGAGGACAATCGGAGGGAGAATTGGAGGGTGAAGGCGATAGAGAGCTGGATGGAGGAGGAATCACTAGGGATGGAGAACAGAGATGTGGGGGAGGGCATGAGCTGCGATATAAGGTGTAGTATCGACGAAATTGAGCAGGGTTGCGATAGCCTATTGGTACAGTTTAGGACACGAGTGATCGGAACAGAGGGATTGAATCGAGCCCGGTTGTAATTGGGTCACGTGGTGATCAAAGTAGGGCTAATAAGGCAAGTTTAGTTGAACTTAATGGTGAGTACAGAGGAGTTCGACTTCTATCAGAACTCAATCGAGTTGATACCAGGATAGGAGACTCAACGGTGGTGGACAAAGCACCAAAGAGGGGTCGTGGTCGTCCGAGGAAGAATAAAACAGAGGAGAAATCGAATCCGATAGAAATTGCTAACGGATCGATGTTCGACTCGGATTTCTTGTGCCGCAAACAAGAAATTCTAAGAGAGGCGACAGAGACCATCCGATTGGGGAACTTAATTGGAGCTGCCAAAAAGGGAAGGGAAGAGGACGTGATACATGATATAGCGCGTTTATTGGAGGCGCGCGAGGCACAGACATAGCGACGAATGAGGCTGTTGTCGTGGAATGTCAGGGGCTTGGTGCGACCGCGAAACGGAGGTCGATCAGACGGGTTCTACGACAACGGCGATGCGTGTTGGCTCTACTCTAAGAGACCAAGACGGAATGCATCACGGAAAGGTTAGTAAGTCAATTATGGTATTCGGATATATTTGAATTTATTTTTGCTCCGTCTGATGGTAAATCAGGTGGGGTGTTGGCTATATGGGATCCTATGGGTTTTCAAGTTACGGTTTCTGATGTTCGTAAAAATATGATGGTGTTAGAAGGGAAATGGATTCGAGAGGATTGGTTGTGTGGGATTATAGGGGTGTACACACCTTGTGTTTTAGCGGAGCAGATTATATTTTAGGATGGTATTGTTGAGGTCATGTTGTCGCGGTCGATTGAGTGGTGTGTTGGTGGCGATTTCAATATGGTGAAGTGCCAAGAGGAACGCCGTGGGTGTGTTCAGCTAAGCAAAGGCATGGAGGCTTTTGTGACTTTATCGAACGTGTTGCACTTCTGGATGTTCCGGTGAAAGGGAAACAATTCACGTGGTTCGGACCTGGTGGAAAAGGCAGCCGGTTGGATAGGTTCTTGGTGTCGAATGGTTGGCTGCAACGCTTTAATTCATTAGTGGTAGTGCATCTTCCTAAAGAATTATCAGATCATTCGCCAATTGTGTTGGAGAGTGACGTGGGTGATAGTGGTCCAAAGCCGTTCCGTTTTGTCAATGCTTAGTTGGATGATTTACCGTTATTGGAGAAAGAATGGCAGCGTTTGTCAATGGGGAAGAGTGGTTCTTCGATACGAGTGAAATTGAAGGGATTGAAGGATGTGTTGAAGGGGTGGAATAGGGAACAATTCGGGGATGTGGATAAGCAATTTGTTGATTTGTCTCACCGGATAGATAGTTTAGATGCACAAGTTGGGCTTGGTAGCTTGTCCACGGCCGATGAAGTGGAACGTAGGGAATTGCATTTGAAGCTATGGAAGTTGGCTCACATGCGCGAATCGTTGTGGCGACAAAAATCAAGGGCGGTGTGGCTGGCCGAGGGTGACCGCAACACTAGCTTCTTCCACAAGGCAGCGAAAATTAGGCAAGTGCAGAACACAATCAGGGGGTTGCAAATTGGAGGTGAATGGGTGACGGATTCGCTGAAATTGAAAAGGCTGGTTTGTAGGGAGTTTACTCAACATTTTGCTCGACGCTCGACTGTTGGGGAACTAGTGCCGGAGGTGAATTTCAGTAGGTTAACGGCTGAACAACGAGACTTGTTGGAGAGGAACTTCTCCGAGGTCGAGGTGAAGGCAGCGTTGTGGAGTAGCAAGGGGGCGAAGGCGCCGGGCCCGGACGGGTTCCCTTTTGAATTTTTTAAGAAGGGATGGCATTTCATTACATATGACATCATGCAATTTGTGGAGGATTTCTATAATTCGGGTAAGTTTCCAAAGGGATCGAACTCGGCATTGTTGTGTTAATTGCGAAGAATGAACATCCGCGCATGTTGGGAGACTATCGCCCTATATGTCTCTTGAATTCCATTTACAAAATCTTGGCAAAGTGTTTGGCAAGAAGACTTCAAGTGGTGTTACCAGTGCTTATAAGTGATGTTCAAGCTGCTTTTATCAATGGACGTCAAATTCTTGATGGCATTCTTTTGGCAAACGAAGTAATACACTCGATGAAGAAGTATCAAGGTAGGTCGGGTGGTTTAATCTTCAAGCTTGATTTTGCAAAAGCTTATGATTGCATCGATTGGAAATGCCTGAATCTTGTGTTTATGCGGATGGGCTTTGGGGAAAGGTGGTGTCATTGGATTAGTGAATGTGTGGAGACGGCTCGGTTGTCGGTGCTTATTAATGGTAGCCTGACTAAGGAGTTTCCTATGAGGCGGGGGCTTAGACAAGGCGATCTGCTTTCGCCTCTCTTATTCGTTATTGTAGCGAAGATTCTTCATCATTTTTTGTTGAATGCAGAACAATTAGGATTTATTAAAGGTGTGTGTGTGTGGTGGGGGATGTATCGATGTCGCATCTTCAGTGTGCGGATGACACGGTGTTGTTCATTCAGGGTGATGTTGATAGTACACGAAATTTGAAAAGGGTACTCACTTGCTTTGAGTTTGTTTCCGGTTTACAGATTAAGTATGATAAATCATGCATTATTGGAGTTGTCATTGAGGAGTCGGTGATGGACAAATTGGTGGGTATCATGGGTTGTGCAAAAAGTGTGTTACCAATACGATATTTGGGTATTCCGTTAGGTGTCCAGCCACGGGGTATGGAGATTTGGGAGCCGTTGCTACAACGTTTTCGTAAGAGGCTCGCAGGATGGAAACGTGACTCGCTTTCGTTTGCGGGAAGACTTGTGTTTGTAAACTCAGTTCTCTCTGCTTTGCCTGTGTATCACATGAGAGTGTTTTTAGTCCCGAAGCGAATTATTCTGAAAATTGATCGTATCCGGAGGAACTTCCTTTGGGGAGGTAAAGATGAGCGATCAAAGCTTAGCCGGGTGAATTGGGAAGTAGCGTGTAGACCGAAGCATTTGGAGGGATTAGGAGTGGTGAATTTGCATGGTCGGAATTTGGCTTTGATGGCGAAATGGGCGTGGCGTTATGCTGAGGCGAAGGGCTCTCTTTGGAGGGCAATTATTGATGCAAAGTATGGGACGGAGACCTTAGCGTGGCGGATTCACCATAGAAGCAAGGGGACTATGTCAGCAATGTGGAAACAAATAGTGGAAGTTCAACAAGATGAGTGTGTGTCGAGGTTCTTGAATGTCGCTCAGTTCTCTTGGATTTTAGGTGATGGTGAGAGCATACTTTTCTGGCATGATTGTTGGTGTATTTCAGATCCTTTGAAGCTTGTTTTTCCTCGATTGTTTGGATTGGTGTACGACAAGCTGGCGAGGGTGTGTGATATGTTACGTATTCCGTTTGAGGAGTGGGGCATTTGCTTTCGACGGGACCTTCGGTCCTTTGATATGGGTTTGGTTCGTGAGATGCAGGCGTGTGTGATAGGCTTCTCTTTGCGAAGCGGGGTGGAGGATCGCCTTATTTGGATACATGAGACGACTGAAAAAATTTCGGTTGGTGCACTGCATAAACTGATGTCGTCATTTGGAATATCGGACGTGTCAGAGGTGAGCTGGTCTTGGAAACTGCCTTTGTTGCCAAAGATTCAGTGTTTCCTTTGGTTCATTTTGGTTGGCCGTTTGCCAACGTTGCGTATGTTAGCTGATCGTGGTTTGCCGTTGGGGGATACCTCTCTTGTGTGCCGCGGATGTGGGCTTGGCGAGGATGACATCGATCATATCTTGTGGCAATGTGAGATTGCTTAGAAGGTTTGGAATTCATTTTTTGCCTGGTGGGGGTGATGGTGGTGAGACCTTGGCGGGTTAGGGAGTTTATCAGTCAGTGTTACCACAACTTCTTCTATAGTGATACGCGACAATGGTGGATTATCGGATGTGCGAGTGTTTTATGGTCGTTGTGGTTAGCACGAAACGAGCGTATGTTTCAGGATAAGCGACATACGAGTCAAGGGATTTTTTCTTGGCCCAATTACGATCGCTCCATTGAACTAGGACAAGGTTTGGTCCTACTGGCTTATGTGAGGTGGCGTGGTGGGAATGTCCGCTTAAGTGTAGAGTGGAGTTGAGGGTGACACCATCGGAGAGAAGGGGGTGGTGTGGTCACCTCCTTTGAGGGGCGTGTGGAAGTTTAATATGGATGGGGCAGCCCGGGGTAAACCGGAATTGGCGGGATGTGGAGGAGTGTTACGGGACTGGGATAGTCGGATTGTGGGGCTATTTTCAGGAACGGTTGGGATGGCAAACTCTAATGAGGCTGAATTGCAGGCGATTGCCTTTGCTTTGCAGATGTTGAGGGAGATGTCGTGGGACGGGGTGCAATCGGTTGTCATCGAGTCGGATTCGACGGTGGCTGTGGCGTGGGTGCAGGGGTTGGAGCGCCAGCCTTGAAGACTATGGCGTTGGTTTTATCAGATAGATGAGGCATGTGAGGCTTTACCACGGGTGTGCTTTTCGAATGTGTTTCGAGAAGCCAATCACTTAGCGAATACCCTTCCTAAGGGTGGTGTTGGCAGGACAACATGGATATGGGAGCGTGCTTGTTGATCTTTGTCAAGTGTTTTTGGTTTCTTTATCACAACCGACGGTACTATTTTCCCCCAATTAGGTCTAGGGGGTTTTTAATGAGGCCAGTTGGCTGTGCTGCTATGTATGATTATCCTTTAATAAAACCATGCATTTGCCGATAAAAAAAAAAGGAACATAAAATAAAAATAGAATTTAAAATTTAAAATATATAAGTTTTAAAATTACCGGGTCGGGTACCCGATTATAAAAAAAATTCGGCCATGACCTGGCTCGACCACTTGGGAAAAAATACGGGACGGGTACCCGGTAGAAAAATTCAGGTATTTTCAAATAAATACCTAGTAATTTTCAATCGGGTCGACGAGTCGGGTATTTTTGAACACTCCTAGCTTTAAACGCTTAGTTTCGTGTTGGTGAATTGAGGTTTAGTGTGTCAGTGAGTGAGAATGTTTGTTTCAGCTTTGAATGTTTTAAAGGTGGTTCTGGAAACTTAGATTTAAGCTTGAAACGTTTGTCTAAGTTTGGAAGTTAGTATAAGTGGTTTTCTCTCTCGGTTGTGTTATTATGAAATAATTTTATGCACATGGTTTTGATTTCATATTACCTATTATTTAAGCATGTTTTAAAGTATGTGATATACTGTTTTTAATGATGAGATGATGAAGGATGCACATTGTAAGTGATCCTTGTAAGTATATGCTTTATACTTGTAGTTTGAAGCATGGTTTGATGCTTTGGGAAATGGTTTAATGTTGATGCTTTGTAAACAATGAGGTATATGGTTGAATGTGAATTATATTGGCAAGAGATGGTATGGAAATAGTTTTGAAAATGCTATCGGATATAGTTAGTCGGCTATAGGATTGAGTGCACTATAAATAAGTCGCCTTGGATGTCGAGGAGGTTGGTGTCCCGTCTGCATCCAAGTACCCTAACGATCGAAGAGGTTGGTGTCCCGTCTCTCGTTAGTGAGTTAAGCATCTAACTAATGTTTGGGGTTGTTTTCCTCATGGGGTTGTTGTCCCCGTTTGTTGTGATTGTACCATTATTTCGATTAAAATGGCCTGAAGTGTTATGAGAACACTTGTTGAATCCGTGTATCCGATATGATATTTTGAGAATGTAACTTGGTTAATGATCTCTTGTAATGATGTATCATATTTTGTATAATATGATTTATACATGTTTACTCTTTAAGCTTTGCATATGGTATGTTATGCATGGGAAGGCTTAAATTGAGGTTAGCAATGTGAGTTGTTGTGGTTTAATGATACATGTTGCATATGGTTTAATATGCTGGTTTTTGAATGATTAAAGTGCATGATTTTTAAGGGTGTGATGTTTCAAATGATGTTTTAAAAATGGATTGAAATGATGTTTTTAATGGTTTTGAGAAATTGGTTTTAAATCACATTAATGGTGTTTTCTTTTGAGCACTCCTCACTAAGCCTAGTGTGCTTACGCTCTCTTTTTCCATCAATGCAGAGAATTAAAGGAGTGGATGTAGCAAGTAAGCAAGGAGGATCAAAGGACTTCGATCTTGAAAGTATGATTTCAAACTAGACTTTTAGTAATAAAGGCAATGTGGTTCATTGTTGATTTGGGAGTGTGTTTGTTAAACTCCCTGTTTTGGAGTTTGGATGGTTTAATCTCTAGGAAGCATACCTATAGATTTCTATTTGATGCATGTTACTATGAGTTGATGTTGAATATGCCATGTTTGGTTGAAGATTGATCGTTTGATATGTTGTGTTTATGTTAGAAGCGTGTTTAGGTGGTTTGTGTTGCATCAATGAGTGAAAAACCAT
The DNA here is from genome assembly GCA_958450335.1 of Hibiscus tridactylites. Lineage (NCBI taxonomy): Eukaryota > Viridiplantae > Streptophyta > Magnoliopsida > Malvales > Malvaceae > Hibiscus > Hibiscus tridactylites. Next base: position 37,501,738 of record OY288280.1, read on the forward strand.
CATTTTTGGGCATTTCAGGCTCAGGTGTATCGATGCAGTCGAAGGGGTATCAATACGGTATAGTGTATTTTTGGATCCCGTATCGATACGGTTGAAGGTGTATCGATACGCCCCTTGAGTTTTGGAAAATCTCGTATTGATACACTATCGGGACCATATCTATACCCCCGTGTATCAATACACTATGGAACCTTATCGATACGCCTGGTAGGTAAGTTGATTATTTTGGTTAATAAAGGTTTTAAATTCTTCTATTTTGGTCCCTGGTTGTTATGCATGCAATTGAATGGGTTTGGATGATCTTTTAGATCTAAAATTTGACATGTATGCATGGAACCTTACTAATTGAGGATTGGTAAACCGGATTTCAAGTAATTCCTTATAATCTTCCAGATTTACAATTTGATCCCTTAATGTTTGTGATTGCAATTGAATGCCCTTTTAATGTCCGTTTGAGTTGAGATTTGACACCATGGCATGAAGTATAACTAATAAAAGGATTGTAACTTTAATTTGGATGAAGTCCCTATAATTTGTTAAAATTACAATTTGGTCCCTAATTCATGTTTATAACCAATTGAACATCAAATTGATGTCTGATTGAATTGAGGTTTCTTTCACTGTGAGTGTAAATCAAATAGGATGATAAAGTGCCTCTAGACAAGATGAAAAAATAGGGTCGTTTATTGAGGTAAACCTTTTCAGTTTACACCAATATTCCTCGTGTGACGCGTTCGGTTCGGTCTCACGCCTAGGTCGGGTCGAGGGGGTTATAAAGTTGTTAATCTATTTTTCATATATTCCATTTATAAAAGTTTAACTTGAAAAACCAAATTATTTATCTAATTTTATTCAAAAAATAAATAAATTGATTAAATTAACTTAAAATTTAAACAAATTATTTATCTATTTTTTAAAAATTTAATATTTTCTTAAATTCTTATTTTTTATCTTAAATATTAAATAAGTAATCAAACTTTCAACTAAAATGAATTATGCCCCTAAACTCGGCAAAAAAATCCAATTATGCCCTCGAATTCGGATTAAAATATCAATTCAGACCCTTTACCACATCATTATCACACATGCACTACCACGCCAGCACATTTGACTGTCACATCAACACTGTAACAGTCAACATTGGTCAAGGGGCTAATTTACTGCAATGTGTAAACTGAAGGATCTAATCGAACACGTTTTTGCGCGAAGGGTAACATTGTTAATTTGGGTCGAACTCGGGGGCAAAATAACCCCTTTAGCCATTTAATAACAATAGACTAGACTAGAGGTGGGTACTGCTTCGCTTGTTGGAAGACCCTTATCTTATATTCATTAGCATCCTGAATGGAGAGGTGATTTATATTAAAATATAAATCAACAACACAATAAGATAAAATAAAGAGACTAACATAAAATTAAATATTTAAACATTTATAGTATGTATCATCATGCAGAAAGAAAAATATGGATTTTGAGTTTAATGGAAACAATGATATGATCATGACCTCAATCATACTCTAAACTTAAAACCAAACTTATGTTCCAGGAGAATTAAAATCAGTACAACAAGTGTAAAGTTTCTTTCTACCTTTTATTTTGTGTTTGCTACAAATCTAAACTAGGTGATTCTAGTATATGTAAATACTTTTGAGCTATTGCTAAAATATTTAAACAACACACTCAAATAAAATACTGATTTCATGAATCAACAACACAAGGTAAAAAATTCTGAAAATCCAAGTACATCTCCTATGAACCCACTCATAATAGAAAAAAATAATAAAAATAATAAGAATGACATACCTTGAAGGAAGATGAACTGAAGGTGAATTTTTGAAGAAGAATAAGATATTATCCTGATGATTTTCAAGAACGGTGAAAAAGGGATAATCTGTGAAGAAGAAAATAAATCCCTTTATGCTGAAAGCATTTACAGTGATGACCGTTGGGAATATTAAATAAGGATAAAATTGTCTTTACCTTTTCAAACGAGATTACCCACCGCCCAAAGCTGAATTTAATAGCATTATGGTTTTGGCTCCCAATTACTGTTTCAAACCAGTTTTTATCATATAAAATAGTTGTTTAGCATTGATTAATAGTTTCAAACCAACATTTTACCCAAAATCTCGTTTAAAACTCATTCCTAAACGGGTCTTTAGTCATCTTTGTTTGTTATAAAATAATATCACATATGTAACACAAATTTGCTAAAACTCAAATTTCCTAAATTATATCAACAAAAACACACATAAACAACCACAAACAAATAAGGTCAGAAAGAGTTTCATTAAACTTTCTAAAAATTTTAGTTAGACCCTCACATTTTAAAAATAAAATTTTCATTAAGTCCCTAAAAATTCTTGGAAATTTTGGTTAGACAACTAAAATTTTGAAAATTTTAATTAGGCCCCCTCAAGCTATAAGGTCGAGATCTGCCACTGGTGTTTGATGTTATGTTTCTTTTATTCTGATTCGAATTCTCACGTAAGTTTAATATTTTATTTAAATTAATAAATATTTTAAAATATATCTTATTTTATTATATTAAAGTCATATTAAAGTTCATAATTCCATATAAGCTGAGATGGGGCAGTGACTATTAGAACTCCAAAAACTTTGTTACATAGGAAGCATTTAAAGTAACTAACAATTCAAACTAGCAAAGTTAAAACTATTTATTTCATATCCCCTAAATTGTATCACCTTCTTAAGAAATGAACTGAAATAGAAGGGACCAACAAGAAAAGAAAAGAAAAATATGCCAAATTACATGCAGCTGATGAAAATATTAAGCATTACAGGCATATATGCATATTGGGGAAATTCCCTTTAGTGCCCCCAAAATCCATATCTCATTTCTATTCAATGGCGGTTCTAGATAGGCGTAATATGAGCGACCACACAGGGCCCCTAAAAAAGAGGGGACCCAAAAAATTAATTTAACTTAAATTAAATAATTATATTTTTTATAGATTTTATGTTCGGTAATTAACAACTTACAAACAATTAATACAACAATCCAAATTTATATCAAAGCACGAATAATTAACAACGCACAAACAATTAATACCACAATCCAAATTTATTCCAAAGACTTTAAGAATTGAATCCAAGAACTTTTTATACTTTATGTGTAACGCCCGTGTCTTGGGCCTAGGAGTTAGCCGGGTTATTGTTCGAGTCAAATAAAAATCTAATTAAAATAAACCAACTTTGAATAATGACCTATTTGAAGCTTATTAAAGAGGGAGGGACCAATATCGTGATTTCACCTAAAACTTAAAAAAAAAACAAGACCACTTTATTGTAAAGTGTCTTCTCTTTCCCCACCTCTCCCTATTTTGACGTCAACCCCCCCCCCCCCCCCCCCCCCATGTTCAAACTCTCCCAACTACACTAGTTACTATTCCATTCATTTCCTTCTTCAATCCAAAGGCTTTTTGAAAGGTAAAGTCATTTTCTTAAACTCCTCTTTATCCTCTATCCAACCATTGTCTTAGATTTCAAAAATATTGAGTTTTGGGAATTAGGGTTCTTATTGAAATTTGGGTTTTTAAAGGGGTTTTTCAATTTGTCTTAAGAAATTGTGTTGGGGTTTTTGTTAATCATGCTATAGTACACAACATATATGAATTTGGTCAATTTTGGATGAATTTTCGTAGTGGGTCTTTAGGGCAAATTTTAGGGTATTAAAATTTGGGTTTTTGGTAAGTTTAATGTTGAAATTGAAGGGCTGATGGTCTACCTATGTTAGGAGGGTGTTTTGGGATGCTTAGGAAGTCATTTGGGTGCTTGGAATTGGGTATTTCAGCCTTTGGTTCTGGGAGTCCGAAAATTGGGTTTTTGGAGATGTTATGTGGTTTGGAAAATTGTGGAATTTGGGTTGTGTTAGCAAAGTATGTTGATGGTTGAGCTTAGCATTGAATTGGGAAGTAATGTGTATGTTTTGTTTGGCTAGAAGCAAGAGGAAACGTGGAAGAGGCTTTGGGACCGAATCCGGGCTCGTAGGAGAATTGGTTCGAATTGCTAAGGAAGGACGGTGCGTGGTCTTAACTTGTTTTAAAGTTGGTTCGAGCATGAGTAGTGTGTGTGTGTGCAAGTGTGCTTGGTAGGCCACTTCCTTTTAATCCAAGTAGTTAGTTTAGTCTAGTTTCCTTAAATGCTATGTGCTTGATGACTATGCTCAAATGCTTGTGATTAGATGGTGCATGTATATGTATATCATGGTTTGGATATATGTGTTGAGCATGAATGTGTTGATGACATGTGGTTGATGATACATGTTGTGGTTATAATAATTGGCACTAAGCAATTACCGGTTGTAAATGATCGATCATTAGGATAGTGTGCACACAAATTGAGTCAAAACGTACATGGCCTTGATGGCGTTAAGTCATCAAGGAGGAGTACGGTGATGTAACATTCCACCGGAAGCTTTTATTACATTTCTACGGGATGATGAGTGGAATCCCATCCGTAGGGCATGTGGCGATGAGTGGAATCCCGCACATGCAAGGTCTGGTGATGAGTGAAATCCCACCGAGGTAAAGTGTTGTCGAGGTTTAAATCCGCACAATCAGGGTAATTAAAGTGGCCAATTAACTTGTTCATACATTGTGATATGTGATGATGTTATATGTTGATGATATATGGTGTTGCTATATGATGTTGATTTTGATATATGAGCTTGGTAGGATCGAGAAACCATATATGCCACTTGAAAGACTAGCTAGGTCTACTTGATTTTAATGCATATGCTTGATGTATGTAAGACTAGGATTAACATGCTTGGACCCTGCATTGTTGTTGTTTTCGTTTTAGAGCACCCTCACTAAGCTTATAGATTACGCTCTCAATGTTCAACAATGCAGATCATTAGCGTGGTGTTAGCTCGAGGCAAGGCAAGGAGGGCTTCCAAGTTTGTGACTCAAGTACGGTGGTAATTTTGTAATAGTTGGCAATGTGGCAAGGGTTGTGTATGAGCTTGTATGACTCATTTATATGTGGTTCGATGTTGTGTTGACTATGGTTTGTAAGCATGACATGCTATGTTGAATATTGTGTGTGTGTTAGAATGTTTATCTATGCTAGGTTGTCTTGATGTGGATGTAAACCTCTATGTGTTTGTCTTGTGCCTTAGAGGCTTTGAGTTCCTTGTATGACTCAAAATGATTGAAATGTTTTTTGTTAGAATGCCATGCTTGAAAGCCTAAATTGCTTGTATGCTTAAATCCTCATCATGTGTGAAACGTGTTGTAATTGTTAGTTTAAGCATGCATAAACTCTTGGTTTGTTATTAAGATGCATGTTAGTGTGTTGGTTGAGGTTTGAGAGGGATTTAAGGGCCACTATGTGCCTTAAATCAGCTCAAACCTGTGTTTTCGTAGCAGGGGTATCGATACGGTTGGTCCGGTATCGATACGGCCTTCATGGTTCAGGCCCCGTGTTTCGATACGCGAGGGGGCGTACCGATACTATTTTTGCTACTAGAGCTACTGTCCAGTTCCGTATCGGTACGGGCCTTCATGCGTATCGATACGGTCCCCTTAGCATTGACCGTGGGAAGTCAACAATTGGGGAGGGTATCGATACACTCTTGGGTGTATCGATACGGTCTCCACGGGTTGACTTTGACCAGTTGACCTGGTCAAGGGGTATCGATACACCCCTTAGGTGTATCGATACCACCTGCAGTAAAGTTTAAAATTTGGCCGTAACATGATTGTTTGAGTTCGTTTGATTTGTTTCGCATATGTTATTCCGCTGTATGATCACTTAGGGTTTAATATCCATTTAGGCAAGAATTAAAAAAAATAGGGTTGCTAACCGAGGGGGAAATTCTTAGGGGTTTTCACTCGGTTTTCCCCGTGTAGCTCACTCGGACCGGTCATCCGGCCAGACCGGGACGAGGGGGTTACATTATGTGGGTGTCATAGTCTTAACTTGGTTTTGTGTAACATTGCAAACAATTCAATAAAAGCGAGAGATTATTTTAGAATAGTTCAACGCATTTGTACTTTATTTGCTAATTTTTACAAAGAGATAAAATATATTAATAGGAAATGTGAAGGGTTTAACTCTTAAACCATTGTTGGTCACAATATAGGAAAGTCGTGTTGAAAGTGTTAAAGGCAATAAGATTTTAAATTTTTGAGATTAAGGAAAACACTATTTCTAGTAGCTCATACAGATAATGAGTTATTTATTGAGATGAAATTATTTAGATAATTTTTACCCAAGGAAAAAATTGAGACCAATGGATTTATTAAGATTTTTAAAAAGTTTTACTTGATTTTCCAAATGTGATAAATGTTTATAGAATTTTATTAACTATTCATATTATTGTTGCTACAGAACAAAGATTTTCAAAATTAAAGTTGTTGAAGTCGGTTCGTGCCCAGCACACACCAGGCTGCCTAGGAAGCATTTCACAAAATTCTAGGCTTGTCTACACCAGTCCGAGTTGGCACGTCACTTGAGGTTGAAGAGCCATGCACATCACATATGGCCAGTAGCACATCCCATCTAGCACATTCCTTTAGATTCTTGCCATATCCGTTGTAATACCTTAACTTTGGAAATTTTGAATTGAATTCTTTAGATTAACGGATTGTATAGATCATTTTTAATCTAGGCCGTTAATGTACTTTATCTTTAACCATTGGATGTAAGGGGCTCTAACTATAAATAGAGGCTTACCCCCACCTTATTTTATCACTTTAGTTTTGAGGAATACAACAAAGCATTCATTCAATACTCTTTGTCTACTTTTGTTTGTCATTTGCTTTCTGTTGTTCTTTGTTTCCGCAAGGATCTTAGCTTGTTAACTTTGATCGGTTTTAGGCTTACTTAGGCGTTGCATTGTTGAGTTCTATGGGCGTGACAGGTGGTACTTACGAACAACTATTATAAATTAAGTGCCGCATTTTAATAAATTGCGTTGGGCCCCTAAATTCTTTGATCCGCCCATACTTTAAATATACAATATATTTAACCAATATAATTAATGGCAACCTACACAGATGACCACTGAACTATAGGTTTGGTGTCAAAATGACCACTATATTATTTTTTCGGCAAATTCACCACACAACTATGATTTAAATAGCGCACGGACTATAATTTAAAAAATATATAAAATATTTGTAACACCCGAGTTTAGGGGTCGGGTGAAAATAATATTTTAATATTATTTGGGCTCGGTTTTATAATTAAAATAATCTTTTAAGTTTCGGGTTTCAAAAGTAAATATTTGAAATTGGACCAAATTGAAGGAATTGCAAAGTGGAGAGTTTTTAGAAGATAGAGAAGATAGTCATTCATTAATGGCCATTTTGTAATTAGCCCAACTTTTGATTTTAAATCCCCCTTCCTATCAAATAGTCACTATTTACTCTCTTCTTCAAAGAAAACTAACGGGTTGGAGAGCTCTCTTCACACAATCACTATTCCATCACAACGCTCCTCCATTTCAACTCATTTTTGAAAGGTAACATCGTTTTTTACTTCTCCTCAACTCCCTTTCTTCAAAAGTATCATTAGTTTTTATTTTTGTTAAAGTTTTGAAAATGGGGATTTCAAAAGATTTGATTAAAAATGATGCCTTTGTGTTGCTAAACCTAATATTTTGATTTAATATTGTTAGTTATGAAGTCTAGGAGCTAAATGATTCAACATATATGAATTTTTGTTGATTTTGAGCAATTCCCGAATTTGGGTATAAATGAGGTTTTTGGGTGAGTTTTTGGCTTGTTTTAGGTTGAAATTGATAGGTTATTGATAGTGCTATGGTTAATGGTTGATTTGGGATCATTTGTGGGTGTAAAAGGTGTTGGAAACATGGATTTTGGATGAGGTTTTGGGGCTGCCCGAGTTTGCAAAATATGGGGTTTGTTCATGGCTTGAAATTGTGTGAATTGTGTTTGAATTGCGTTCTGGGTTAGTATTTTGATGTTTGGGCTGATTTGAGGTTGTTTGAATTGTATTGAGGTTGTTTAGAAGCGAGAGCTTGTGTCGGTGAAGCATCGGGAGGAAATCCGGAAGCTTGAGGGTGGTTGCTTGCTTGGCTTGGAGCTTGGAAGCTTAGGTGAGTGGTTAAATGTTTAAAGTGGTTTTAAATGGTTGGTTCGAGCATGTGGACTAGGTCGGGCTTGGTAGACCCACCTAGAGTTAGGATTGGGGTGGTAGCCTAATCCTAAACTTAACTAGAGCCATTGTGTAACACCCGTGTTTTGGGCCTAGGAGTTAACCGGGTTTTAGTCGGGTTAAATAAAAAGTTAATGAAAACAACTCAACTTCAAATAGTGACCTAATTAAGTTTAATTTAAAAAGAGGAGGACTCATATTGTAATTTACCCAAACTATTTGAAAAAGGATGACAACTTTCCATATTGTCATCTTTTTCCCCTTTTTCCCAAAACCCATGTAAAACATCCCCTCCTCTCTTTCAAAACCTCTCAAATAGAAAATCACTATTCCATTCATTTTCAGCTTCAATCCAAGGGCTTTTTGAAAGGTAAAGTCATTTTCTTAATCTCCTCCTTACCCTCTATTTAACCATTGTCTTAGATTTCAAAAATATAGAGTTTTGGAAATTAGGGTTTATGTTGGAAATTGGGTTTTAATGGGGTTTTTCAATTTGTCTTAAGAAATTGTGTTGGGGTTTTTGTTAATCATGCTATAGTACACAACATATATGAAGTTGGTCAATTTTGGATGAAATTTCGTAGTGGGTCTTTAGGGCAAATTTTAGGGTATTAAAATTTGGGTTTTTGGTAAGTTTAATGTTGAAATTGAAGGGCTGATGGTCTACCTATGTTAGGAGGGTGATTTGGGATGCTTAGGAAGTCTTTTGGGTGCTTGGAACTGGGTATTTCAGCCTTTGGTTGTGGGAGTCCGAAAATTGGGTTTTTGGAGATGTTATGTGGTTTGGAAATTTGTGGAATTGGGTTGTGATTGCAAAGTGGGTTGAAGGTTGAATTAGCATTGAATTGGGAAGTAACGTATGTGTTTTTGTTTGACTAGAAGCAAGAGGAAACGTGGAAGAGGCTTGGGGACCGAATCCGGGTTCGTAGGAGGATTGGTTCGAATTGCTAATGAAGGGCGGTGAGTGGTTTCAACTTGTTTTTAAAGTTTGGTTCGAGTGTGTGTAGAGTGTATGTGTGAAATGTGCTTGGTAGGCCATTTCCTTATTTCGAGTTGTTAATTCTAGCCTTTAACTTCATTGCATGCTATTGTGTATTTAGCCTATCTATGCTCTTGTGGATTGTGATTAAATTGATGCAAGCATATCATGAATTGTATATGTGTGGTGAGCATGGAATGTGGTTGATGATACATGTTGTGGTTATAATAATTGGCACTAAATAATTACCGGTTGTAAATGATCGATCATTACGATAGTGTGCACATAAATTGAGTCAAAACGTACGTGGCCTTGATGGCGTTAAGTCTTCAAGGAGGAGTACGGTGATGTAACATTCCACCGGAAGCTTTTTATATATTTCTACGGGATGATGAGTGGAATCCCATCCGTAGGGCATGTGGCGATGAGTGGAATCCCGCACATGCATAGTCCGGTGATGAGTGGAATCCCACCGAGGTAAAGTGTTGTCATGGTTTAAATCCGCACAATCGGGGTAATTAAAGTGGCCAATTAACTTGTTCTTATATGGTGATGTATGAGTGTGATATATGGTATTGTTGTATGTTGATGATATTGATGTTTAAGCTTGTTAGGATTGAGAGACCATATATGCCACACGAAAGACTAGCTAGGTCTACTTGATTTTTATGCCTATGTATGATGTATGTAAGACTAGGATTAACATGCTTGGACCCTGCATTGTTGTTGTTTTTCGTTTTAGAGCACCCTCACTAAGCTTATAGCTTACGCTCTCAATGTTCAACAATGCAGATCTTTAGCGTGGTGTTAGCTCGAGGCAAGGCAAGGAGGGCTTCCAAATTTGTGACTCAAGTACGGTGGTAATTTTGTAATAGTTAGCAATGTGGCAAGGGTTGTGTATGAGCTTGTATGACTCATTTATATGTGTTGATGTTAAGTTGATTATGGTTTGTAAGCATGACTTGCTATGTTGAATATTGTGTGTTAGTATGTCTATCTATGTTAGGTTGTCTTGAGCTGGATGTAAACCTCTATATGCTTGTCTTGTGCCTTAGAGACTTTGAGTTACTTGTATGACTTAAATGATTGAAATGTCTGTTGTCGGAATGCCATGCTTGAAAGCTAAGTTGCTTGTATGTTGATTCATCGTCTTGTGTTGTAGTGTATATTTAGTGCAAGTTTAAGCATGCCTACACTCTTGGTTTGTCATAGGATACATTTTAGTGTGTTGGTTGGGGCTTGAGAAGGATTTAAGGGCCACTTGGTGCCTTAAACCAGCTCAAACCTGTGTTTTCGTAGCAGGGGTATCGATACGGCCTTCATGGTTCAGGCCCCGTGTTTCGATACGCGAGGGGGCGTATCGATACTATTTTTGCTACTGGAGCTACTGTCCAGTTCCGTATTGGTACGGGCCTTCATGCGTATCGATACGGTCCCCTTAGCGTTGACCGTGGGAAGTCAACAATTGGGGAGGGTATCGATACACTCCTAGGTGTATCGATACGGTCTCCACAAGTTGACTTTGACCAGTTGACCTGGTCAAGGGGTATCGATACACCCCTTAGGTGTATCGATACCACCTGCAGTTAAGCTTAAAAATTGGGCTGTATTATGATTGTTTGAGTTCGTTCGATTGATTCGTACATGTTGTTCCGCTGTATGACCACTTAGGGTTTAATATCCATCTAGACAAGAGTTAAAAGAAAAAAAAGATAGGGTTGCTAACCGAGGGGGGGATCCTTAGGGGTTTTCACTCGGTTTTCCTCGTGTAGCTTACTCGGACCGGTCATCCGGCCAGACCGGGACGAGGGGGTTACATTATGTGGGTGTCATAGTCTTAACTTGGTTTTGTGTAACATTGCAAACAATTCAATAAAAGCGAGAGATTATTTTAGAATAGTTCAACGCATTTGTACTTTATTTGCTAATTTTTACAAAGAGATAAAATATATTAATAGGAAATGTGAAGGGTTTAACTCTTAAACCATTGTTGGTCACAATATAGGAAAGTCGTGTTGAAAGTGTTAAAGGCAATAAGATTTTAAATTTTTGAGATTAAGGAAAACACTATTTCTAGTAGCTCATACAAATAATGAGTTATTTATTGAGATGAAATTATTTAGATAATTTTTACCCAAGGAAAAAATTGAGACCAATGGATTTATTAAGATTTTTAAAAAGTTTTACTTGATTTTCCAAATGTGATAAATGTTTATAGAATTTTATTAACTATTCATATTATTGTTGCTACAGAACAAAGATTTTCAAAATTAAAGTTGTTGAAGTCGGTTCGTGCCCAGCACACACCAGGCTGCCTAGGAAGCATTTCACAAAATTCTAGGCTTGTCTACACCAGTCCGAGTTGGCACGTCACTTGAGGTTGAAGAGCCATGCACATCACATATGGCCAGTAGCACATCCCATCTAGCACATTCCTTTAGATTCTTGCCATATCCGTTGTAATTCCTTAACTTTGGAAAATTTGACTTGAATTCTTTAGATTAGCGGATTGTATAGATCATTTTTAATCTAGGCCGTTAATGTACTTTATCTTTAACCATTGGATGTAAGGGGCTCTAACTATAAATAGAGGCTTACCCCCACCTTATTTTATCACTTTAGTTTTGAGGAATACAACAAAGCATTCATTCAATACTCTTTGTCTACTTTTGTTTGTCATTTGCTTTCTGTTGTTCTTTGTTTCCGCAAGGATCTTAGCTTGTTAACTTTGATCGGTTTTAGGCTTACTTAGGCGTTGCATTGTTGAGTTCTATGGGCGTGACAGGTGGTACTTACGAACAACTATTATAAATTAAGTGCCGCATTTTAATAAATTGCGTTGGGCCCCTAAATTCTTTGATCCGCCCATACTTTAAATATACAATATATTTAACCAATATAATTAATGGCAACCTACACAGATGACCACTGAACTATAGGTTTGGTGTCAAAATGACCACTATATTATTTTTTCGGCAAATTCACCACACAACTATGTAAATGGTTCCATTTTAGCTACACGCCGTTACAAAAAACGAAAAAGTTGACGGAACTGTTAAAAAATTGGTATAATTACACATTTAGTCCTATATATTTATACAATATATCAATTTAGTCCTAATTTTAATCTAATAAAATAAATTAATTATTCAATAAGATAGTGACACGTGTCACCAACTTATTGGAAGTCTTTAATTTTTTTATTTAATTTATTTAATAATTTAATTAAGTTAAAAATTTATTATATATAATTAAAATTTTAAATTGATTTTAAAAATATTAATTAAGTTAAAAATCAATCTAATAATTTTAATTTAAAAAACTAATTAAATTAATATATATAATTATATTAAAAAATTAAAATTATAGTAAATTTATTTAGGAAATCCAAACCCACGAACATAATTCAAAATGAATTTCATATAATTTTAAATCTTTTATTTTAAATAGCGCACGGACTATAATTTAAAAAATATATAAAATATTTGTAACACCCGAGTTTAGGGGTCGGGTGAAAATAATATTTTAATATTATTTGGGCTCGGTTTTATAATTAAAATAATCTTTTAAGTTTCGGGTTTCAAAAGTAAATATTTGAAATTGGACCAAATTGAAGGAATTGCAAAGTGGAGAGTTTTTAGAAGATAGAGAAGATAGTCATTCATTAATGGCCATTTTGTAATTAGCCCAACTTTTGATTTTAAATCCCCCTTCCTATCAAATAGTCACTATTTACTCTCTTCTTCAAAGAAAACTAACGGGTTGGAGAGCTCTCTTCACACAATCACTATTCCATCACAACGCTCCTCCATTTCAACTCATTTTTGAAAGGTAACATCGTTTTTTACTTCTCCTCAACTCCCTTTCTTCAAAAGTATCATTAGTTTTTATTTTTGTTAAAGTTTTGAAAATGGGGATTTCAAAAGATTTGATTAAAAATGATGCCTTTGTGTTGCTAAACCTAATATTTTGATTTAATATTGTTAGTTATGAAGTCTAGGAGCTAAATGATTCAACATATATGAATTTTTGTTGATTTTGAGCAATTCCCGAATTTGGGTATAAATGAGGTTTTTGGGTGAGTTTTTGGCTTGTTTTAGGTTGAAATTGATAGGTTATTGATAGTGCTATGGTTAAGGGTTGATTTGGGATCATTTGTGGGTGTAAAAGGTGTTGGAAACATGGATTTTGGATGAGGTTTTGGGGCTGCCCGAGTTTGCAAAATATGGGGTTTGTTCATGGCTTGAAATTGTGTGAATTGTGTTTGAATTGCGTTCTGGGTTAGTATTTTGATGTTTGGGCTGATTTGAGGTTGTTTGAATTGTATTGAGGTTGTTTAGAAGCGAGAGCTTGTGTCGGTGAAGCATCGGGAGGAAATCCGGAAGCTTGAGGGTGGTTGCTTGCTTGGCTTGGAGCTTGGAAGCTTAGGTGAGTGGTTAAATGTTTATAGTGGTTTTAAATGGTTGGTTCGAGCATGTGGACTAGGTCGGGCTTAGTAGACCCACCTAGAGTTAGGATTGGGGTGGTAGCCTAATCCTAAACTTAACTAGAGCCATTGTGTAACACCCGTGTTTTGGGCCTAGGAGTTAACCGGGTTTTAGTCGGGTTAAATAAAAAGTTAATTAAAACAACTCAACTTCAAATAGTGACCTAATTAAGTTTAATTTAAAAAGAGGAGGACTCATATTGTAATTTACCCAAACTATTTGAAAAAGGATGACAACTTTCCATATTGTCATCTTTTTCCCCTTTTTCCCAAAACCCATGTAAAACATCCCCTCCTCTCTTTCAAAACATCTCAAATAGCAAATCATTATTCCATTCATTTTCAGCTTCAATCCAAGGGCTTTTTGAAAGGTAAAGTCATTTTCTTAATCTCCTCCTTACCCTCTATTTAACCATTGTCTTAGATTTCAAAAATATAGAGTTTTGGAAATTAGGGTTTATGATGGAAATTTGGTTTTAATGGGGTTTTTCAATTTGTCTTAAGAAATTGTGTTGGGGTTTTTGTTAATCATGCTATAGTACACAACATATATGAAGTTGGTCAATTTTGGATGAAATTTCGTAGTGGGTCTTTAGGGTAAATTTTAGGGTATTAAAATTTGGGTTTTTGGTAAGTTTAATGTTGAAATTGAAGGGCTGATGGTCTACCTATGTTAGGAGGGTGATTTGGGATGCTTAGGAAGTCTTTTGGGTGCTTGGAACTGGGTATTTCAGCCTTTGGTTGTGGGAGTCCGAAAATTGGGTTTTTGGAGATGTTATGTGGTTTGGAAATTTGTGGAATTGGGTTGTGATTGCAAAGTGGGTTGAAGGTTGAATTAGCATTGAATTGGGAAGTAACGTATGTGTTTTTGTTTGACTAGAAGCAAGAGGAAACGTGGAAGAGGCTTGGGGACCGAATCCGGGTTCGTAGGAGGATTGGTTCGAATTGCTAATGAAGGGCGGTGAGTGGTTTCAACTTGTTTTTAAAGTTTGGTTCGAGTGTGTGTAGAGTGTATGTGTGAAATGTGCTTGGTAGGCCATTTCCTTATTTCGAGTTGTTAATTCTAGCCTTTAACTTCATTGCATGCTATTGTGTATTTAGCCTATCTATGCTCTTGTGGATTGTGATTAAATTGATGCAAGCATATCATGAATTGTATATGTGTGGTGAGCATGGAATGTGGTTGATGATACATGTTGTGGTTATAATAATTGGCACTAAATAATTACCGGTTGTAAATGATCGATCATTAGGATAATGTGCACACAAATTGAGTCAAAACGTACGTGGCCTTGATGGCGTTAAGTCATCAAGGAGGAGTACGGTGATGTAACATTCCACCGGAAGCTTTTTATATATTTCTACGGGATGATGACTGGAATCCCATCCGTAGGGCATGTGGCGATGAGTGGAATCCCGCACATGCATAGTCCGGTGATGAGTGGAATCCCACCGAGGTAAAGTGTTGTCATGGTTTAAATCCGCACAATCGGGGTAATTAAAGTGGCCAATTAACTTGTTCTTATATGGTGATGTATGAGTGTGATATATGGTATTGTTGTATGTTGATGATATTAATGTTTAAGCTTGTTAGGATTGAGAGACCATATATGCCACACGAAAGACTAGCTAGGTCTACTTGATTTTTATGCCTATGTATGATGTATGTAAGACTAGGATTAACATGCTTGGACCCTGCATTGTTGTTGTTTTTCGTTTTAGAGCACCCTCACTAAGCTTATAGCTTACGCTCTCAATGTTCAACAATGCAGATCTTTAGCGTGGTGTTAGCTCGAGGCAAGGCAAGGAGGGCTTCCAAATTTGTGACTCAAGTACGGTGGTAATTTTGTAATAGTTAGCAATGTGGCAAGGGTTGTGTATGAGCTTGTATGACTCATTTATATGTGTTGATGTTAAGTTGATTATGGTTTGTAAGCATGACTTGCTATGTTGAATATTGTGTGTTAGTATGTCTATCTATGTTAGGTTGTCTTGAGCTGGATGTAAACCTCTATATGCTTGTCTTGTGCCTTAGAGACTTTGAGTTACTTGTATGACTTAAATGATTGAAATGTCTGTTGTCGGAATGCCATGCTTGAAAGCTAAGTTTCTTGTATGTTGATTCATCGTCTTGTGTTGTAGTGTATATTTAGTGCAAGTTTAAGCATGCCTACACTCTTGGTTTGTCATAGGATACATTTTAGTGTGTTGGTTGGGGCTTGAGAAGGATTTAAGGGCCACTTGGTGCCTTAAACCAGCTCAAACCTGTGTTTTCGTAGCAGGGGTATCGATACGGCCTTCATGGTTCAGGCCCCGTGTTTCGATACGCGAGGGGGCGTATCGATACTATTTTTGCTACTGGAGCTACTGTCCAGTTCCGTATCGGTACGGGCCTTCATGCGTATCGATACGGTCCCCTTAGTGTTGACCGTGGGAAGTCAACAATTGGGGAGGGTATCGATACACTCCTAGGTGTATCGATACGGTCTTCACAAGTTGACTTTGACCAGTTGACCTGGTCAAGGGGTATCGATACACCCCTTAGGTGTATCGATACCACCTGCAGTTAAGCTTAAAAATTGGGCTGTATTATGATTGTTTGAGTTCGTTCGATTGATTCGTACATGTTGTTCCGCTGTATGACCACTTAGGGTTTAATATCCATCTAGACAAGAGTTAAAAGAAAAAAAGATAGGGTTGCTAACCGAGGGGGGGATCCTTAGGGGTTTTCACTCGGTTTTCCCCGTGTAGCTCACTCGGACCGGTCATCCGGCCAGACCGGGACGAGGGGGTTACATTTGTTGGTATCAAAGCCAGGTTTACCGAGACCTCGGGCAGGTAAGTGAGGTAAGCTTGATGTATTAAATGATTGTGTTGTTCGACGTATGTCTTGTCATGAATACTTGAATATTTGACTGTTCGAATGATGTTTTGAAGCATGAATTGTCGTGTTTGGTGTGAGTGTGTGCCCATTGCTACTATTACTTAATTTAAAAAGATTTTTGGGAAAAGGAGTACTTGAGCACTATTGGACCCTTGCTTTAACTAACAAAATCCTTATCTGTTTCTTGTTGTAGTTTTACCTTGCTAGTTGAACCATGAGACCACGTGGGAGGCCTAGGATGGTTCGACCGGAACCACGGGCAGAGGCTCCGAGAGTTGAGCCGGTAGTTGGGGTTGGAGCTCAAGTGGGAGAGCATGTAGTCGGAGTAGGAGTTCCTCCACCACCTCCACCACCACCACCTCCTCCACCGGGAGTGGGAGGTGAGGCCGGGGCCGAAGGAGAGGGACCACAAGGAGGCCAAGGTGGCCAAGGACCAGTCGGGATAGACTTAGATCCGTTGGTTCAGGCAATAGCCGGAGCGTTCCAGGCTGCAGTAGCTGGAGGTCAGGCAGCTCATCGTCAGGGTGAGGGCACCGGATTGCCATTAGAGAGACTTTGGGGCCTTGGGGCCGAAGAGTTTAGAGGTGCAACTCCGGAGAGGTCAGAGATGTGGTTTGAGAAGACCGTCCGTATTCTTGCTCAGATGGGATGTACTGGTGAGCGCAAGCTGGGATGTGTTGAGTCTCTGCTTCAGGGTGATGCCTACACCTGGTGGGTCACCGTTACTTCGGGGATGGATGAGACCGAGATTACTTGGGAGTTCTTTGAGACAGCTTTCCGGAAGAAGTATTTGGGTCCGCGATACCTCGACGAGAGGAAGAGAGAGTTTATGGCATTGCTTCAGGGGAGTATGTCTATGACTGATTATGAGATTCGGTTCGTCAGATTGAGTCAGTATGCACCTGAGCTTGTACCTACTGAGGTGGAGCGTTGTAACCGCTTCCGATATGGGCTGAATGAAGAAATCAAGACTTATACTCTAGCTTTAGATTACACTGATTTTGATGTCTTGGTCTTGAGGGCCAAAGACTTAGAGCACAGTCTGAGTTTGACCAGGCGGTCAGGTGGATCTAGTTCGGGTAAGAGGTCCAGCAACTTTGACAGAGGTGATGCCAAGAGGCATCGGGACCACATGCATCCGTATGATCATAGACGTGGTGGCGGTAACCACGGTAGGGGCCATCAGGGTCAGAGAGCTAGTGGGAAGTTGCCCACATGTGCTACTTGCGGGAGGAACCACACCGGTGAGTGTTGGGGGAACTACCATTCTTGAAGGAGTTGTGGTGCTAGAGACCACATTAGGCGTGATTGTCCACATCAGGTGGGACAGGCACCAGCTCATGCTCCTACTAGAGCTAATGACTTTCAGATAGGTCGCGGGCGCGGTAGAGGAAACTTTCAGCCGAGGAATGATGGTCAGAGGAACATAGCACATGTAGTTGCAGTTCAGCCAGAGGGCGGAGGTCAGGCCAGAGTTTATGCTCAGCGCGGGGATCAGCATGACACCGATGTGATCGCAGGTAACTTCTCGATACAGTCTTTGGGTTTGCTTTCTTTCATTGACTCTGGGTCTACACATTCCTACATATTGAGTGAGCATGAACGGTCTTTGAATTTGCCTTGTGAAATGTTAGAGGTAGGGGTTAGTGTTACTAGTTCCTTTGAGGACACGGTAGTAGTTAGGAAGATGTACCGAAGGTGTCCGTTGATGGTTCAGGGGCACGTGTTTCCAGTGGATATGATGGAACTACCCTTCTATGGTTTTGATGTGATTCTGGGTATGGATTGGCTCACGGAGCATAGAGCTAGGATAGATTTTGAAACTAAGCGGATTTCTTTGAAGCTCACAGATGACTATGAGATTGTAGTGGTGGGTGAGAACGTGAAGTTCTTGTCCAATGTTGTTTCAGTGTTAGAGGCTAAGAGGTTGGTTGAGTTGGGGTGTGAAGCATACTTAGCATATGTGATGAACCCTAACATGAGTGAGGTTAGACCTCAGGATATCCGGACAGTATGTGATTTTCCTAGTGTGTTTCCGGAAGAATTGCCAGGGTTACCACCGGACAGAGAGGTAGAGTTCAGCATTGAGACTTATTCTGATTCAGATCCTGTTTCGATTGCTCCGTATCGTATGGCACCGAAAGAATTGAAAGAGTTGAAGACTCAGTTGCAAGAATTGACAGATAGAGGTTTTATTCGACCTAGTTCTTCGCCTTGGGGTGCACCAGTGTTGTTTGTGAAGAAGAAAGATGGAAGTATGAGAATGTGCATAGATTACAGACAGTTAAATCAGTTGACAGTGAAGAACAAATATCCGTTGCCTAGAATTGATGACTTGTTTGATCAGTTCAGAAGAGCATCTGTCTTTTCGAAAATAGACTTGAGATCAGGTTACTACCAGTTAAAGGTAAGAGAGGTTGATGTACCGAAGACAGCCTTTAGGACTAGATATGGACACTATGAGTTTTTAGTCATGCCATTTGGGTTGACTAATGCACCGGCGGCTTTCATGGACATGATGAATAGGATTTTTCATCGGTATCTAGATCAGTTTGTGGTTGTATTTATAGATGACATTTTGGTGTATTCGCGAACTAAAGAAGACCTTGACCGACACTTGAGACTTGTTTTGAAGACTTTGTTAGATCATCAGTTATATGCGAAGCTCAGCAAGTGTGAATTCTGGATTCAGGAGGTAGTCTTCTTAGGACATGTAGTGTCAGCTGAAGGCAATAGAGTTGATCCGAAGAAGATTGAAGCCATTGTTGAGTGGAAGCAACCGAAGTCTGTGACAGAGGTACGTAGCTTCCTAGGCTTGGCCGGATACTATAGGAGGTTTGTAGAGGGCTTCTCTAAATTAGCTGCTCCATTGACACAGTTACTCCAGAAGAGTGTTCAGTTTGAGTGGACAGATGCAAGATAGAGAGCCTTTGAGAAATTGAAAGAAGCTTTGACCCAAGCTCCGATTTTGATTCAGCCTGAGTCCGGGAAGGACTATGTGATTTATAGTGATGCCTCGTATGTAGGGTTAGGATGTGTTCTTATGCAAGACCGAAGAGTAGTGGCTTATGCCTCAAGACAGTTGAAGACTCATGAGCGCAACTATCCGACCCATGACATAGAGCTAGCTGCAGTTGTATTTGCTTTGAAGATTTGGAGACATTATTTGTACGGTGAGAAATGCACAGTATACACCGATCATAAGAGTTTGAAGTACATTATGACTCAGCGAGATTTGAATCTCAGACAGCGTAGGTGGTTAGAGTTGCTAAAAGACTATGATCTCACAATTGAGTACCATCCGGGTAAGGCCAATGTAGTGGCCGATGCATTGAGTAGGAAGGTGGCCGTAGACTTGAGAACTATGTTTGCTAGATTGAGTTTGTCCGGAGATGGTGGCTTGATAGCCGAGCTTCAGGTTCGACCTACTCTAGGTCATTTGATTCGAGAGAAACAGCTCTTAGATAGATCTTTGGCACCTCACGTGCAGGATATAGCCGAGGGTAGATCTTCAGGTTACATATTCAGCACTGATGGAGTTTTGTGTTTCAAAGACAGAATAGTTGTGCCAGAAGACAGTGATTTGAGACGTACGATCTTGACTGAAGCCCACAGTAGTCCGTTTGCTATGCATCCTGGAAGTACGAAGATGTACCGTGATTTGAAGAATGAGTACTTTTGGGTTGGCTTGAAGAGAGATGTAGCCGACTTTGTGAGTAAGTGCTTAGTGTGTCAGAGAGTGAAGGCGGAACATCAGGGTCCCTCGGGTTTGTTACAGCCGTTGAGAATTCCGGAATGGAAGTGGGAGAACATCACTATGGATTTTGTTTCGGGTTTGCCTTTGACTCCTACGAAGAAGAACTCAGTTTTGGTGATAGTAGATCGTTTTAGGAAGTGTGCTCACTTCTTGGCAGTCAACACTACCTACACTTTAGATAGATTGGCCGATTTGTACATTGGTGAGATTGTTAGACTGCATGGTGTGCCGAAGTCCATTGTGTCAGATAGAGATCCGCGGTTTACCTCTAGATTTTGGGAGTGTCTGTATACAGCTTTGGGTACCCGTTTGAACTTCAGCACTTCTTATCATCCTCAGTCAGATGGTCAGTCAGAAAGGGTTATTCAGATCTTAGAGGACATGTTGCGTTGTTGTATCATTGACTTTTAGGGTACTTGGGAGAAGCATTTACCCCTAGTAGAGTTTGCGTACAATAACAGTTTTCAGTCGAGCATTCAGATGGCTCCGTATGAGGCCTTGTATGGCCGGAAGTGTAGAACTCCAGTATGTTGGGCCAAGGTAGAACAGAAATTGTTACCTATGCCAGATTTGCTTAAAGGGACAACAGACAAGGTGAAATTGATTTGTGATCGTTTGAAGGCCGTTTCGGATAGACAGAAGTCCTATGCCGATCTGAAGAGGAAGGAAGTTGAGTTCTCAGTGGGTGAGAAGGTATTCTTGAAGGTGTCTCCGTGGAAGAAAGTAATGAGATTTGGCTGAAAAGGGAAGTTGAGTCCTAGGTATATAGGACCATATGAGATTGTGAAGAGGGTTGGTCCAGTTGCTTATCAGTTGCGTTTGCCATCCGAGCTTGAGAAGATGCATGATGTGTTCCATGTGTCGATGCTTCGCAAGTATAGGTCTGATCCATCACATGTTATGCCCGTAGAAGAAATTGAATTGAATCCAGATTTGACTTATGAAGAAGAGCCCGTTGAGATCTTAGCTTCTGACAGTAAGGTGTTGAGGGGTAGATCGATTGAGCTAGTGAAGGTGCAGTGGCAACGTAGAGGTGTGGACGAGGCCACTTGGGAAAGGAAAGAGGATATGGAAAAGCAGTTTCTGTATCTCTTTCAGTCAGGTAATTTCGGGGACGAAATTCCTTAAGTGGGAGAGAGTTGTAACACCCGTGTTTTGGGCCTAGGAGTTAACCGGGTTTTAGTCGGGTTAAATAAAAAGTTAATTAAAACAACTCAACTTCAAATAGTGACCTAATTAAGTTTAATTTAAAAAGAGGAGGACTCATATTGTAATTTACCCAAACTATTTGAAAAAGGATGACAACTTTCCATATTGTCATCTTTTTCCCCTTTTTCCCAAAACCCATGTAAAACTTCCCCTCCTCTCTTTCAAAACCTCTCAAATAGCAAATCACTATTCCATTCATTTTCAACTTCAATCCAAGGGCTTTTTGAAAGGTAAAGTCATTTTCTTAATCTCCTCCTTACCCTCTATTTAACCATTGTCTTAGATTTCAAAAATATAGAGTTTTGGAAATTAGGGTTTATGTTGGAAATTGGGTTTTAATGGGGTTTTTCAATTTGTCTTAAGAAATTGTGTTTGGGTTTTTGTTAATCATGCTATAGTACACAACATATATGAAGTTGGTCAATTTTGGATGAAATTTCGTAGTGGGTCTTTAGGGCAAATTTTAGGGTATTAAAATTTGGGTTTTTGGTAAGTTTAATGTTGAAATTGAAGGGCTGATGGTCTACCTATGTTAGGAGGGTGATTTGGGATGCTTAGGAAGTCTTTTGGGTGCTTGGAACTGGGTATTTCAGCCTTTGGTTGTGGGAGTCCGAAAATTGGGTTTTTGGAGATGTTATGTGGTTTGGAAATTTGTGGAATTGGGTTGTGATTGCAAAGTGGGTTGAAGGTTGAATTAGCATTGAATTGGGAAGTAACGTATGTGTTTTTGTTTGACTAGAAGCAAGAGGAAACGTGGAAGAGGCTTGGGGACCGAATCCGGGTTCGTAGGAGGATTGGTTCGAATTGCTAATGAAGGGCGGTGAGTGGCTTCAACTTGTTTTTAAAGTTTGGTTCGAGTGTGTGTAGAGTGTATGTGTGAAATGTGCTTGGTAGGCCATTTCCTTATTTCGAGTTGTTAATTCTAGCCTTTAACTTCATTGCATGCTATTGTGTATTTAGCCTATCTATGCTCTTGTGGATTGTGATTAAATTGATGCAAGCATATCATGAATTGTATATGTGTGGTGAGCATAGAATGTGGTTGATGATACATGTTGTGGTTATAATAATTGGCACTAAATAATTACCGGTTGTAAATGATCGATCATTAGGATAGTGTGCACACAAATTGAGTCAAAACGTACATGGCCTTGATGGCGTTAAGTCATCAAGGAGAAGTACGGTGATGTAACATTCCACTGGAAGCTTTTTATATATTTCTACGGGATGATGAGTGGAATCCCATCCGTAGGGCATGTGGCGATGAGTGGAATCTCGCACATGCATAGTCCGGTGATGAGTGGAATCCCACCGAGGTAAAGTGTTGTCATGGTTTAAATCCGCACAATCGGGGTAATTAAAGTGGCCAATTAACTTGTTCTTATATGTTGATGTAAGAGTGTGATATATGGTATTGTTGTATGTTGATGATATTGATGTTTAAGCTTGTTAGGATTGAGAGACCATATATGCCACACGAAAGACTAGCTAGGTCTACTTGATTTTTATGCCTATGTATGATGTATGTAAGACTAGGATTAACATGCTTGGACCCTGCATTGTTGTTGTTTTTCGTTTTAGAGCACCCTCACTAAGCTTATAGCTTACGCTCTCAATGTTCAACAATGCAGATCTTTAGCGTGGTGTTAGCTCGAGGCAAGGCAAGGAGGGCTTCCAAATTTGTGACTCAAGTACGGTGGTAATTTTGTAATAGTTAGCAATGTGGCAAGGGTTGTGTATGAGCTTGTATGACTCATTTATATGTGTTGATGTTAAGTTGATTATGGTTTGTAAGCATGACTTGCTATGTTGAATATTGTGTGTTAGTATGTCTATCTATGTTAGGTTGTCTTGAGCTGGATGTAAACCTCTATATGTTTGTCTTGTGCCTTAGAGACTTTGAGTTACTTGTATGACTTAAATGATTGAAATGTCTGTTGTCGGAATGCCATGCTTGAAAGCTAAGTTGCTTGTATGTTGATTCATCGTCTTGTGTTGTAGTGTATATTTAGTGCAGGTTTAAGCATGCCTACACTCTTGGTTTGTCATAGGATACATGTTACTGTGTTGGTTGGGGCTTGAGAAGGATTTAAGGGCCACTTGGTGCCTTAAACCAGCTCAAACATGTGTTTTCGTAGCAGGGGTATCGATACGGTTGGTCCCGTATCGATACGGCCTTCATGGTTCAGGCCGCGTGTTTCGATACGCGAGGGGGCGTACCGATACTATTTTTGCTACTGGAGCTACTGTCCAGTTCCGTATCGGTACGGGCCTTTATGCGTATCGATACGGTCCCCTTAGCGTTGACCGTGGGAAGTCAACAATTGGGGAGGGTATCGATACACTCCTAGGTGTATCGATACGGTCTCCACAAGTTGACTTTGACCACTTGACCTGGTCAAGGGGTATCGATACACCCCTTAGGTGTATCGATACCACCTGCAGTTAAGCTTAAAAATTGGGATGTATTATGATTGTTTGAGTTCGTTCGATTGATTCGTACATGTTGTTCCGCTGTATGACCACTTAGGGTTTAATATGCATCTAGACAAGAGTTAAAAGAAAAAAAAGATAGGGTTGCTAACCGAGGGGGGATCCTTAGGGGTTTTCACTCGGTTTTCCCCGTGTAGCTCACTCGGACCGGTCATCCGGCCAGACCGGGACGAGGGGGTTACACATTTGTTGAACTTGTATTTGATGAATGTGCCTCGTAATATTTGTGATATGATTGTTTATGTATAATGTATTATACATGTGAGATGAGGCATGATTGTAATGCATTATGGCATGCATGTGAATGGTTCATGATTGTGATCATGGTGAGTACGTGCTAAGAACGGAATTGGTTGAAATGAATAATGTGGATTGAGTTAAATGTTGGCACTAGAATGCTAGAGTACAAATGATCGATAATTAGGATGTTAGTGTGCACACATGAGTCTAAATTCGCGCGTGGCCTTGGTGGCGTTGAGTCACCAAGGAGGAGTACGGGTACGCCCGGAAAATTGTATTTATATAGTCGATGATGAGTGGAATCCCATCGACGGGGTGGGAGGATGAGTGGAATCCCCTCCGCGAGACTGGTGATGAGTGTAATCCCACCGTGAGGTAAAGTGGTTGTTGGATGTGAGTTCCAACGTGTTTATCCGCATATTCGGGTCATAGCTAGGTTCCAATGTTGATTGATATGTGTATCAATGTATTGTAGAATGTGATTTCTACTTGGATGTTTATATGTGATTACATATGTTGTGAATTATAGCTTTATGAGCATGACACATACTTGGATAATGTTCATGCATCTTTAACTTTTGGCTCTTGAGGATCCTTGGTAAATATGTATTTACCTTGGCTAATATCGTTCTTGGACCCTGCATTGTCGAGGTTTGTTTTTAAAGAGCTTACCCTCACTAAGCTTATTGCTTACGCTCTCTCTTTGTTCGACAATGCAGATCCTTAGTTCGTGGGTTGCTAGGTGCAGGAAGAGGGCCTCCAAGTGTGCTCGTGGTGCTTGCTTAGCTACCAAGTATGAACTTTTAAATTAAGATGTAATGGTCAAGCAATGGGACATGTAATCGTGTTATGATGCTTTTGACTTATGTTGTTGTTGATGTTGTTTAGGAGCATGTTAGACTCCTCGTTTGTGCTTGTTAAATTGGCTTTTGGGATGTATGCCATGCTTGTAACCATGTTAGTATTTTGCTACCTAGAATTGTCTAAGTGTTGGCTATGTTGAAGCTTAACACCTTTAATGATATGTATGGATGTATGGCTTTGTGATGTTGTGCCTTAGTGTTTAGCCTTGTTGTAATGATGTTCAAGCATGCTTATATGTTGGTTTGCCTTAGGATTGTTGTTAGTGTGATGTTGGAGGTTTTGGTGGGGTTTAGGGGCACCCTTGTGCCTTAAATCAGCTAAAACCAGTCTGCAGACAGAGGGCGTTTCGAAACGGGCTACCCTGTTTCGATACGGTCCCTTTGTTTTTGGCCGAGCGTTTCGAAACGCGTAGAGGCCGTTTCGGTACACTCTCGCTACTGGAATTTTGAGAAATTGGCGAGATGAAGGTGTTTCAAAACGGGTCTAGGGAGTTTCGAAACGGTCAAAATCTCGTTGACCATAAGAAGTTGACCAAGGAGGGTGTTTTGGAACGGTTGACTCCCGTTCCGATACGGCCTTCTCGTGTAGGCTTAGAACGGTTGACCAGGTCAAGGCGTTTCAGTACACCTTGAGGGTGTTTCGAAACGGCCTGTTTAATCACATAAAAATAGACTGTTTTGTCTAGGTTGTTCGAGTTATTGTTTTATGAATGCTAGGCTTTCTGCTGTTATGATCACATAGGATACAAATGAGCCTTTAGAAAAGATTAAATTAAAAAGAAATTTTCTAGGTCGTTAGCCGAAGAGGAACCTTAACGGGTTTCGCTTCGGTTTTCCCCGTGTGGCCCACTGGGACCGGTCAAGCATCCGGACCGGGACGAGGGGGTTACACTTGTTGGTATCAGAGCCTAAGGTTACCGAGACCTTGGGCAGGTAAGTGAGGTAAGTCCAAGTTTTGTATTGATATGCACGGTGTTTGCTTGCTTTGTAAGTATGATTGCTTGTATGACAAGTATGTTGACTATTTTGTTTAAAAGCATGTTGTTTGGGAGTCCCATTGCTACTGTTACATCGAAAAAGAATTTTTAAGTGAGGGAAACGTACTTGAGCACTTGGAAGCCTTGCCTTGCTAACCCAATCTTACATATTTTGTTTGTTGTGGTTGTAGTTATCTTTTGTGAGCGATGTCTAGGCCGAAGGGTAGGCCGAGAGTGGTTCGTCAGGAACCACGTGTTGCGGCTCCTGTTGAGCCGGTGATTGGAGTGGAGGCTCATATAGAAGGGCCGGTGGCCGCGGGAGTTGGAGCTCCTCCACCACCTCCACTACCACCACCTCCTCCGCCTGGAGTTGGGGGTGAGGATGAAGCTGAAGGAGAGGGACCTCAATGTGGCCAAGGTGGCCAAGGTCCAGCCGGAATCGATATGACTCCTCTAGTGCAAGCTATAGCGGGAGCATTTCAGGCCGCAGTTGCGGGAGCTCAGGCTGCAGCTCAGCTTAGGTGTGACGATGCTAGTCTACCTTTGGAGAGGCTCCGTAGCTTGGGGGCCGAAGAGTTAAGAAGATCTACTCCAGAGAGGTCTGAGTTATGGTTGGAGAAGACAGTTCGTATCTTAGCTCAGATGGGTTGTGTGGGCGCACGTAGATTGGGTTGTGTGATTTCCTTGCTTCAGGGTGATGCCTACACCTGGTGGGTCACCATTACTACTGGAGTTCCAGAGGCATAGATTGATTGGGATTTCTTTGAGTCTGCTTTCAGAAAGAGGTACTTGGGACCGAGGTATTTAGATGAGAAGAAGCGAGAGTTTATGGCTCTTACTCAGGGAGATGCTTCTGTGACTGACTATGAGATCCGTTTTGTTTGCTTGAGTCAGTACGCTCTAGAGTTGGTTCCTACTGAAGTGGAACGCTGCAACCGTTTCCGCTATGGGTTGAGCAAGGAGATCAAGAGGTACACGTTAGCTTCTGACTACTCAGACTTTGATGTATTGGTCGCGAGGGCCAAGGACTTAGAGCATAGTTTGGGTTCGGCCAAACGATCTGGTGGTTCTAGTTTTGGTTAGAGGCATAACCACTTTGACAGTAGAGACGCCAAGAGGCATAGAGGTGGCGGACATCAATTTGACCATAGACGTTGCGGTGGCCATCATGGTAGGGGCCATCAGGGCCATAGAGTAGGAGGGTGTTTGCCCGAGTGCACCCGTTGTGGGAGACAGCACACTGGTGAGTGTTGGGGTAACTTCCATGCTTGTTGGAACTGTGGTTCGAGGGACCACTTTAGAAGGGATTGTCTGCATCAGGCGGCACAGGCACCGAACATTGCTCAGGCTCCTGCGAGAGCGAATGATTTTCAGAGAGGCCGTGGGCGCAGTCGTGGCTACTTCCAGCCTAGGGCTGATGCACCTAGGGTAGATGCTCAGAGGAACCTTGCTCATGTTGTGGCAGTGCAGCCAGAGGCGGGAGGACCAGTGAGAGTTTATGCTTAGAGAGAGGCCGGGAACGACATTGATGTGATAGCAGGTAATTTTGAGTTACATTCTATGTCTTTGCTTTCTTTGGTTGATTCGGGTTCTACACATTCCTACATTTTGAGTGAACATGCACAGAAGTTAGAAATACCTGTTGAGATCTTAGATGTAGGTATGCGTGTGACTAGTTCTTTTGGTGAGACAGTTGTGGTTAGACGTATGTATAGGAGATGTCCATTGAAGATTCAGGGTCATGTGTTCTCTGTTGATATGATGGAACTTCCTTTCTATGGTTTTGATATTATTTTGGGTATGGACTGGTTAGTCGAGCACCGAGCTACTGTGGATTTTGAGACGAAGAGGATTTCCTTGAAACTTTCTGATGACTACGAGGTAGTAGTAGTAGGCGAGAACATTAAGTTCTTGTCTAATATTGTGTCAGCTTTAGAGGCTCATAGGTTGATGGACTCCGGATGTGGGGCTTACTTAGCTTATGTTATGAATCCGAATATGAGTGAAGCTAGACCGAAAGATATTAGAACAGTTTGTGACTTTCCAGATGTGTTTCCTGAAGAGTTGTCGGGTTTACCTCCTGACAGAGATGTTGAGTTTGTGATTGAGACTGTTTCAGGGTCTAACCCAGTTTCGATAGCTCCGTATCGTATGGCTCCTAAAGAGTTGAAAGAATTGAAGAGTCAGTTGCAAGAATTATTAGACCGTGGTTTCATTAGGCCTAGTAGTTCTCCTTGGGGTGCTCCCGTGTTGCTTGTGAAAAAGAAAGATGGTAGTATGCGCATGTGTATTGACTACAGGCAGTTGAATCAGTTGACTGTGAAGAACAAGTATTTGTTGCCTCGCATAGATGATTTGTTTGATCAGTTGAGAGGTGTTTCGGTGTTCTCAAAGATAGATTTGAGATTCGGGTACTACCAGTTGAAAGTAAAGGAGTGTGATGTTCCGAAGACAGCTTTTAGGACTAGATATGGTCACTATGAGTTTCTTGTGATGCCGTTCGGGGTCACGAATGCACCTGCAGCATTCATGGACATGATGAACAGAATTTTTAAAGACTATCTAGACCGTTTTGTAGTTATTTTTATTGATGATATACTTGTGTACTCGAAGACGGAAGAAGAGCATGATGAGCACTTGAGATTTGTTTTACAGAGATTGTTGAGCAATCAGTTGTATGTGAAGCTTAGTAAATGTGAGTTCTGGATTCGAGAGGTTGTGTTTCTTGGCCATGTTGTTTCGGCCGAAGGTATCCGTGTTGATCCATCGAAGATTGAGGCTATTGTTGAGTGGAAACAACCTAAGTCCGTGACCGAGATTAGGAGTTTCCTAGGATTAGCCGGTTACTATAGGAGATTTGTTGATGGTTTCTCTAGAGTAGCTGCTCCTTTGACTAAATTGTTGCAAAAAGGAGTTAAGTTTGAATGGCCAGATGCAAGATAGAAGGCCTTTGAGAAATTGAAAGAAGCTTTGACAAATGCTCCAGTGTTAGTGCAACCTGTTTCAGGTAAGGAGTTTGTGATCTATAGTGATGCTTCCTACATAGGTTTAGGATGTGTTTTGATGCAAGAAAGAAGAGTTGTTGCTTATGCTTCTAGGCAGTTGAAGATTCATGAGAAGAACTATCCTACTCATGATATAGAGTTAGCTGCGGTTGTGTTTGCATTGAAGATTTGGCGTCACTACTTGTATGGTGAGAAGTGTATAGTTTACACCGATCACAAGAGCTTGAAGTACTTGATGACACATAAAGAGTTGAACTTGAGACAAAGAAGATGGCTAGAGTTGCTAAAGGATTATGATTTGACCATTGAGTACCATCCGGGTAAGGCAAATGTAGTAGCCGATGCTTTGAGTAGAAAAGTGGTTGTTGAGTTGAGAGCTATGTTTGCTAGATTGAGTGTGTCCAATGCTGGTGGGTTGATCACCGAGTTGAAAGTGAAGCCTTCTTTCATTCAGTTGATTAGAGAGAAGTAGTTGCAAGATGTTACTTTAGTTCCTCATGTTCAGGACATGGCCGAAGGAAGACCAACCGAGTATAGTTTCAGTGGTGAGAGCTTGTTGTGCTTTAGAGATAGAATTGTTGTACCAGAAGATGTTGAGTTGAGACGTCAGATTCTGAGTGAAGCACATTCGAGTCCCTTTTCTATGCATCCGGGTAGTACCAAGATGTATCGTGACTTGAAGAATGATTACTTCTGGGTTGGGTTGAAGAAATATGTAGCCGAGTATGTGAGCCGTTGTATGGTTTGTCAGAGAGTGAAGGCAGAACATCAGGTTCCTTCAGGTTTGTTACAGCCTTTGAAGATTCCGAAATGGAAATGGGAGAGGACCACCATGGATTTTGTGTCGGGGCTTCCTTTGTCTCCTTCGAAGAAGAATTCTGTTTGGGTGATTGTTGATAGGTTCACTAAGTGTGTTCACTTCTTAGCAGTGAACACTATAGATTCCTTAGACAAGTTGGCAAACTTGTACATCCGTGAGATTGTGAGACTTCATGGAGTTCCAAAGTCTATTGTTTCAGATAGGGATCCTAGATTTACTTCGAGGTTCTGGGGTTGCTTGCATAGTACTCTAGGTAGCCGTTTGCATTTTAGTATGTCTTATCATCCGCAGTCCGATGGGCAGTCAGAGCGAGTGATACAGATTCTAGAGGATATGATTCGTTGTTGTGTGATTGACTTCCAGGGTTCTTGGGAGAAACACCTACCTTTAGTTTAGTTTGCTTACAACAACAGTTATCAGTCTAGTATTCAGATGGCTCCCTATGAAGCTTTGTATGGTAGACGATGTAGGACTCCGATTTGTTGGGCTGAAACAGGTCAGAAACTGTTAGCTATGTCGGATTTGCTTAAGGGGACTACCGACAAGGTGAAGTTGATTTGTGATCGTTTGAAAGTAGCTTCCGATCGTCAGAAGTCTTATGCGGATTTGAAGAGGAAAGAGATTGAGTACTCCGTGGGTGAGAAAGTTTTTCTGAAAGTATCTCCGTGGAAAAAGGTAATGAGATTTGGCCGGAAGGGCAAGTTCAGTCCGAGGTTCATTGGTTCGTATGAGATAGTTGAGCGAATTGGGCTTGTAGCTTACCGTTTGAGGTTACCTTCTGAGTTAGAGAAGATCCATGATGTCTTTCATGTGTCGATGCTTAGGAGATATAGGTCGGATCCTTCTCATGTTATGCCCGTTGAGGAGATAGAGTTGAATCCGGATTTTTCTTATAATGAAGAGCCCGTTCAGATACTTGCTTCTGATAGCAAGGTGTTGCGTGGTAAGACCATAGAGTTGATCAAGGTGTTGTGGAGACATAGAGGTGTGGAAGAGGCAACGTGGGAGAGGAAAGCGGATATGGTTGAGTTGTTTCTGTATTTGTTTCCGTCAGGTAAATTTCGGGGACGAAATTCCTTAAGTGGGGGAGAGTTGTAACACTCAGGTTTAGGGGTCGGGTGAAAATAATATTTTAATATTATTTTGGCTCAGTTTTATAATTAAAATAATCTTTTAAGTTTCGGGTTTCAAAAGTAAATATTTGAAATTAGACCAAATTGAAGGAATTGCAAAGTGGAGAGTTTTTAAAGGATAGAGAAGATAGCCATTCATTAATGGCCATTTTGTAATTAGCCCAACTTTTGATTTTAAATCCCCATTCCTATCAAATAGTCACCATTCACTCTCTTCTTCAAAGAAAACTAACGGGTTGGAGAGCTCTCTTCACACAATCACTATTCCATCACAAAGCTCCTCCATTTCAACTCATTTTTGAAAGGTAACATCGTTTTTGACTTCTCCTCAACTCCCTCTCTTCAAAAGTACCATTAGTTTTTATTTTCGTTAAAGTTTTGAAAATGGGGATTTTAAAAGATTTGATTAAAAATGATGCCTTTGTGTTGCTAAACCTAATATTTCTATTTAATATTGTTAGTTATGAAGTCTAGGAGCTAAATGATTCAACATATATGATTTTTTGTTGATTTTGAGCAATTCCCAAATTTGGGTATAAATGGGGTTTTTAGAGGGTTTTGGGGGTTGTTTTAGGTTGAAATTGATAGGCTATTGATAGTGCTATGGTTAAGGGTTGATTTGGGATCATTTGTGGGTGTAAAAGGTGTTGGAAACATGGATTTTGGAAGAGGTTTTGGTGCTGCCCGAGTTTGCAAAATATGGGGTTTGTTCATGGCTTGAAATTGTGTGAATTGTGTTTGAATTGCGTTATGGGTTAGTATTTTAATGTTT
Organism: Hibiscus tridactylites; assembly: GCA_958450335.1. Taxonomy (NCBI): domain Eukaryota; kingdom Viridiplantae; phylum Streptophyta; class Magnoliopsida; order Malvales; family Malvaceae; genus Hibiscus; species Hibiscus tridactylites. The sequence goes on from OY288280.1 coordinate 37,533,504, forward strand.
GGGCTGATTTGAGGTTGTTTGAATTGTATTGAGGTTGTTTAGAAGCGAGAGCTTGTGTCGGTGAAGCATCGGGAGGAAATCAGGAAGCTTGAGGGTGGTTGCTTGCTTGGCTTGGAGCTTGGAAGCTTAGGTGAGTGGTTAAATGTTTAAAGTAGTTTTAAATGGTTGGTTCGATCATGTGGACTAGGTCGGGCTTGGTAGACCCACCAAGAGTTAGGATTAGGGTGGTAGCCTAATCCTAAACTTAACTAGAGCCATTGGTTGAACTTGTATTTGATGAATGTGCCTCGTAATATTTGTGATATGATTGTTTATATATAATGTGTTATACATGTGAGATGAGGCATGATTGTAATTCATTATGGCAAGCATGTGAATGGTTCATGATTTTGATCATGGTGAGTACGTGCTAAGCACGGAATTGGTTGAAATGAATAATATGGATTGAGTTAAATGTTGACACTAGTATGCTTGAGTACAAATGATCGATCATTAGGATGTTAGTGTGCACACCTGAGTTTAAATTCGCGTGTGGCCTTGATAGCGTTGAGTCACCAAGGAGGAGTACGGGTACGCCCGGAAAATTGTATTTATATAGTCGATGATGAGTGGAATCCCATCGACGGGGCGTGAGGATGAGTGGAATCCCCTCCGCGAGACTGGTGATGAGTGTAATCTCACCGTGAGGTAAAGTGGTTGTTGGATTTGAGTTCCAACGTGTTTATCCGCGTATTCGGGTCATATCTAGGTGCCAATGTTGATTGATATATGTATCAATGTATTGTAGAATGTGATTTCTACTTGGATGTTTATATGTGATTACATAAGTTGTGAATTAGAGATTTATGAGCATGACACATACTTGGATAATGTTCATGCATCTTTAACTTTTGGCTCTTGAGGATCCTTGGTAATTATGTATTTACCTTGGCTAAGATCATGCTTGGACCCTGCATTGTCGATGTTTGTTTATAAAGAGCTTACCCTCACTAATCTTATTGCTTACGCTCTCTCTTTGTTCGACAATGCAGATCCTTAGTTCGTGGGTTGCTAGGTGCATGAAGGGGGCCTCCAAATGTGCTCGTGGTGCTTGTTTAGCTACCAAGTATGAACTTTTAAATTAAGATGTAATGGTCAAGCAATGGGACATGTAATCGTGTTATGATGCTTTTGACTTATGTTGTTGTTGATGTTGTTTAGGAGCATGTTAGACTTCTCGTTTGTGCTTGTTAAATTGGCTTTTGGGATGTATGCCATGCTTGTAACCATGTTAGTATTTTGCTACCTAGAATTGTCTAAGTGTTGGCTATGTTGAAGCTTAACACCTTTAATGATATGTATGGATGTATGGCTTTGTGATGTTGTGCCTTAGTGTTTAGCCTTGTTGTAATGATGTTCAAGCATGCGTATATGTTGGTTTGCCTTAGGATTGTTGTTAGTGTGATGTTGGAGGTTTTGGTGGGGTTTAGGGGCACCCTTGTGCCTTAAATCAGCTAAAACCAGTCTGCAGACAGAGGGCGTTTCGAAACGGGCTACCCTGTTTCGATACGGTCCCTTTGTTTTTGGCCGAGCGTTTCGAAACGCGTAGAGACCGTTTCGATACACTTTCGCTACTAGAATTTTGAGAAATTGGCGAGATGAAGGTGTTTCGAAACGGGTCTAGGGAGTTTCGAAACGGTCAAAATCTCGTTGACCACGAGAAGTTGACCAGGGAGGGTGTTTCGGAACGGTTGACTCCCGTTCCGATACAGCCTCCTCGTGTAGGCTTAGAACGGTTGACCAGGTCAAGGCGTTTCGATACACCTTGAGGGTGTTTCGAAACGGCCTGTTTAATCACATAAAAATGGATTGTTTTGTATAGGTTGTTCGAGTTATTGTTTTATGAATGCTTGGCTTTCCGCTGTTATGATCACATAGGATACAAATGAGCCTTTAGAAAAGATTAAATTAAAAAGAAATTTTCTGGGTCGTTAACCGAGAAGGAACCTTAACGGGTTCGCTTCGGTTTTCCCCGTGTGGCCCACTCGGACCGGTCAAGCGTCCGGACTGGGACGAGGGGGTTACACTTGTTGGTATCAAAGCCTAAGGTTTTCGAGACCTTGGGCAGGTAACTGAGGTAAGTCCAAGTTTTGTGTTGATATGCACGGTGTTTGCTTGCTTTGTAAGTATGATTGCTTGTGTGACAAGTATGTTGACTGTTTTGTTTAAAAGCATGTTGTTTGGGAGTCTCATTGCTACTGTTACATCGGAAAAGAATTTTTAAGTGAGGGAAACGTACTTGAGCACTTGGAAGCCTTGCCTTGCTAACCTAATCTTGCATATTTTGTTTGTTGTGGTTGTAGTTATCGTTTGTGAGCGATGTCTAGGCCGAGGGGTAGGCCGAGAGTGGTTCGTCAGGAACCATTTAAATAGTTGTGTGGTGCATTTTCCGAAAAAATAATATAGTGGTGATTTTGACACCAAACCTATAGTTCAGTGGTCATCTGTGTAGTTTACCCTATAATTAAATATGTAGAATTTGATTCTTCTTCAAATAGGATTCTTTAGGGATATATATATATATATGTGTGTGTGTGTGTGTGTGTGTGTGTGTGATAATTACAATAATTATCTAGTATTAAAATATATGTAAATGAAATTATCTAAAATTACAATAATCATAATAATTTCGATTTTTACTTATTTCGTGCACAATAAATTTGTACACATGCTATCTAGTCGATATTTGTTCATTTCAATCTTAGGATGTGTCCCTTGTAGGTTCATATAACATTAGCAGTAATATCTAGAACAATTCTAATATTACAAGCAATAGGTGACATCTAGTTATACATCATTGCTACATAAGTTACAGGAAGTCGTGGTTCGACATAACCATTTTCGTGATTAACTTTTTTCATGTATTACATCTTTTTATCTTTATATCTATATCGGACACAAGTCTTGGAATAGTCACACATGTATAGTCCATCTAATATTTCTTTATATATTAAGTAGACTAATATAAACGAATAATTATGATATCTCATATCAATTTATTCGAGCATGGCCATGCATTTCTAGTCTTACTCAATCGAGTGGCCTATGACATTACTCCTATTATGTAGGAGGGACAAATCTTATCTTGATGAACCATATTCTGCTACATAGATTGAAACATATCCAATATCAGTCTTTAGAGTGTAGTTAGTTACGACACACGTTTGATTGTATCAAAATATGTCACTCACAATGTTGAAATAACGATGATCTAAAGTTTGAGGATCATACATGTAGTTATCACTATGAGCAATGTTGTGGCTGTCACATAATAATCCAAGAAACATGCTCATAGCGGGTCAGTCCAGTATGTCGTTCTCTAACGCGCAAAAACACTTTGCCATCAATCAACTACATATTATTCTTAATATATTATTGTTGTTCATGCCCACAATAATACTCGACTAAGGACATTTGAAGAATAACTATATTATTCTAAGGACTTTATTATAATTCAGTTTATTTATAAACACATAAAATAAGACTGAAATAATAATAATTGTTTTATATTAATAAACAAGATAAAATGTCTTTTACAACCATCTCATGATTGGTCTTTGGGTATACTCCAACATTTTGAAATTAGAGGCTTTGACAAAAGAGTTATAATAACCATTTTACCCTTAAAAAACATAATAAAAAAATATCCATATAACTTATATTTAACATTTTCTATTTTAATTTTTCACCCTCATGTATTTACATTGGTCATGTTTGGCAATTAGCATATAGTTGATAGTTGAATGTATTAGCTTATTTGACAAGCGGATTGTATTAGTTGATTTTTTTTTTGCTCAGCAAATGAGATTTATTAATGGATTAAGAACCATAACTTACGTTGTGTGCCTCATTAAAAACATCACTACCCCTAAATAGAGAAAAATAATACACACAAACGAGATACGAGGTACAAAGCCCAATCAAAACAACACCATCAAAATATAAAACATCAACACCTATCCCTAAAAACCAACTAAACCCCAAGGCTCCCCCCTTAAAAAAACCCTACAATAACAAGCAACCACTGCAAAATAAATGGAACCCCGCAACACTAACAAGTACCTACAAAACTTGTTTCATATTGCACGATCAACACCCGAGCACTATATTTCCACATCAGCACAAAGAAGCATTCGAATAAGGGAAACAAAACACAAAACCAAGCTCACCAATTCAACACCACCAATAATCAAACTGGCCAACATGAAGATGTACTCACAATTTAAAAAAAAAAGTCAAACCCCCAACACCTCCAAATACTAAAAACCAGAATGACAAGACATGCCTACCTTCACCCCAAAACAACAACTAAGTTATTACTTTCGAATCAAAGAGAAAACCAAAAAATATTCAGAATATGCATGTACCCACTTCAAAGAACCACAAAACTAAAGTCAACATGGCGTTCGTTAGGAAATCCCAAGAGATATCGCAGAGGAGAAGGGTTTGGACGTTGTTTGTGATGAATCTCCCATTACAATTGTATTGGAAGGGTGTTTGGCAAGTGTTTGATAGGCACAGTGCCGTAGTGGATGTATTTATTCAGATGAAGAAATCACGGGATGAAAAACGATTTGGGTTTGTGAGGATGGGATCGAAAGAAGACGTTGATAGGGTAATTGAGAAGCTAGACGGATTTAGGTTGTATGGATCATGGATTAGGGTGACATACACACAAAGGGATTTGCGCGACACGTATTGGAAGGGGAAATCAGGAGGACCAAAAAGGATGGGGGATCAATCACAATCGGACCGAGCAATATTGCATTCGAATAGTGCGAACACACGAACAACGAGTGAGGAAATGTTGAAGACGTCGAGCGAGGTGAGAGTGGTTGAGGGCATGATTGATACGGACAAATTAGATACACTACAGAATTACGATGTGGGATTCTGCAGGAAGCCATTTCGTATAAAATAATTAGCAATAGAATTCAAGAAAGCAAAGTTAGAGGGTTTTTCGATTATGAGAGCTGCATGATCGATGGTTCTATTGATGTTTGATAGTAAAGATGCTCGGAAGCGATTGCTAGAGGAACATTCATTTGATAGTTGGAAGGAGAATGTAATGATTTGGGACTCTAAATTGGGGATGCCTAATTGTCGGGTTTGGCTATCAGCTAGTGGCATTCCAATTCACGCGTGGTCCGAAGGAACTTTCAAGAACATTGCTGAATTGTGGGGGGGAGTTAGTGCAAGTGGATGCTGAAACTATGGCGTCGTCGTCATTTGAGAGAATTCGTTTTCAAATTGAAACGAATTGGATTGAAAATATTGATATTGTGATTGATCTGTAAGTGGGCGAGAGTACATTCCGCATGCGAATTTCCGAGATGTAGGAGGCCTTGGGAACGAAATGTGATTCTTGTTGTGGAGTTGTGGAGGACACAAATGTTTCGGAGACGGGGAGTGATAAGGATAGTGATGAGGAATTCCTGGAATGATAAATTAGTATGACTCAGGGAGACAAGGATCTTGGCTCGGATGATACAATTGTTCTTGACTCAATATCGAGGGCAGGTGGAAATGTGGAACATTTGAATCGATTTTGGAACGATAACCGTGTGGTTGACGAGAGAGTGTTGGAGTTATCATCAAGGGATGTGAGCTGGATAGCGGACGAAGAAATTGGTTTGGTTTCACGACCAGTGGATGAATGAGTTCACATGGTCGAGATGGACTATAGGATGAACATAAGAGATGAGTTACGGTTGCAAGAATGTGGGATGTTAGTACAAAATGTACAAGGCGATGGTGAGCCTCGATCGTTATTGGATGGGCCACGATCCGAAATCCCTAGGGCTGGTAAATCAACGGTGGTTTAAGCGAATGGGGAACTACGTCGGGTGAGACAAGTATCTGAAATTATATTGAGTTATCTATCCCCTAAGCAACGGTAATAGATAGAAAAATGCTTGAGTAAAAGAGGATGGGGACTTCCAAGGAAGAGTGCCCATAGATCACGAGGAATGGCCAACCATTCATTATTGGATTCAGATTTTGAAAATTGAAAACGATCTATTCTGAAGGAAGAACGCGAGACGCTGATTTTGGGGAAATTCATTAGCGAGGACAGTGGGAAATGAGGACGAGATTGTACAAGATATTGCTAGGATGATCGCAGCTTGCGAGTGTAAGCAATAGCAGCGCGGGATGCAGATGTTGTCGTGGAATGTGAGGGGATTGGGTTCGACATCGAAAAGAAGGGTCGTGCATCATCTTGTGCGACAACATAGGTGTGAGTTACTAATTTTACATGAAACGAAACTTGAAGAAATTTCTGGTGATTTGGTTAGTAGGATTTGGATTTCTGATATGTTCGAATTTGCGTTTGCCTCGTCTGTAGGAAGGTCAAGGGGATTTTAATTGTTTGGGATACTTCTCGCTTCGCAGCAAATACAATATACTTGGGATCATGCTTTGTGAGGATTGAGGGACGATGGATCCTAGATGATTGGAGTTGTGGAATTTTTTGTGTCTATGCCCCATGTGTGGTAGCGGAACAAGAAGAGCTTTGGAATTTACTGAGCAATGTAATGTCTGATATCGTATGTCGTGGTGTGTCAAGGGGATTTTAACATGATTTTGCATCCAAAAGAACGAAGCGGTTGTGCACATATGTCTCGAGGTATGGTGTTATTTCATGAGTTTGTGGATTTAAATGCTTTGATCGATATCCCGCTGCAGACGAAGCAATCACGTTGTTCGAACCGGACAAGCAATGTAGCCGCATTGACTGTTTCCTAGTCTCGCCGGAGTGGACTGCGAAGTATGGGGATTTGATGGTATTAGCATTGCTGCGGGGTTTATCTGATCACTTGCCTCTCTTGCTTGCAAGTGATCCACTGGATAGTGGACCGCATCCTTTTCGTTTCTTGAATGTGTGGCTTGCGTCAAAGAAATCGGTGGGGATGATGGAGAAAGAATGGTTGCGGATGGGTGAGGTGAATGGGGGTGTGGTGAGCTGGGCATGTTGGCTAAGCTTCGTGGGATGAAAGCTTTCCTAAAGAAATGGAATTATGAATTGTTTGGCAACATGATACTCGAATTGGCTATGTTACAAAAAGATTGGATGAGTTGTATGGCAGAGTGGCAGATAGTTCGGCATCTTGGGAGGATATGGCGGAGCGGTGGAATCTGAATGCTGAGTTATGACAACTGACACGGCTTCGTGAGTCGGTTTGGCGACAAAAATCGCACATGGCTTGGTTGAATGAGGGTAATCACAATACTAATTTTTTCCATCGGGCAGCAAGGGTTAGAGCTACGAGGAACACGATCAGGGGGTGATTCCTCAGGGTATTTGGATAACGAATTCGAAGAAATTAAAGGGGTATTTCTTCCGCGCTTTCCGACATCATTTCTCACGGATACAGGTTGTTGGTTCGTTGGATGTGGTTGTAAGTTTTAATTGTTTAAGCAAATTTAAAGCTGCTAATTTGGAAGTTGGGTTTACCGAAGATGAAATGAGGGAGGTAATTTGGGGATACGAAGGTTTTAAGGCACCAGGACCCGATGGTTTTACGTTTGAATTCTATAAGCGAGGTTGGTCGTTTCTTAAAGTAGATGTGCTCCATTTTGTTAATGATTTTTGCACATCTGGTAAGTTGCCACAAGGAATGAACTCGACATTTGTGGCCCTGATTCCTAAAAAGGATAATCCATAGGATATGGGAGATTTTCGGCCGATACGTTTGCTTAATTCTCTGTATAAGATTTTGGCCAAATGTTTGGCGAGGTGATTGCAATCAGTATTACCGAAATTGATTAGTGATGTGCAATCGACATTTGTACGTGGCCGATAGATATTAGATGGTATACTGTTATCGAATGAGACGATACACTCTTTACAGAAGAGCCATTTTAGTGAAGGGGGTTTAATTCTGAAACTTAACTTTGCGAAGGCATATGATTGCATTAAATGGGATTGTCTAGGCCAAGTCATGGTTCGAATGGGATTTGGCTCGGTGTGGCGGAGCTGGATGTTGGAATGTGTTAATACAACATTGTTATCTATTTTAGTGAATGGATCCCCGACTAGTGAGTTTGCGATGCATAAGGGGTTACGAAAGGGTGATTTGTTATCCCCTTTGCTTTTTTGTGATTGTGGCAGAGATGTTACATCAGTTTTTACGTAATGCGATAGAGCTGGAGGTGTTTAAAGGAGTGACAGTGGTGGAGGGTTGTTCCGTGTCTCATTTACAGTTCGCGGATGATACAATCCTTTTCTTTCAAGCGAAGGTATGTTATGCTTGTAATTTGAAGCAAATATTGATGTGCTTTGAATATGCTTCTGGTTTGCAAATTAATTATGCCAAATCAAGCTTATATGGGGTAGGGGTGAAGGCAGATTTAGTAGCGGATATTGCGACTATTTTGGGATGTGAGTGTGCAGATTTGCCTATTAAGTATTTGGGTTTACCCTTAGGTGTTAATCCAAAGAGTTTGCATATGTGGGATCCTCTACTTCAACGATTCTGTAAGTGTTTAGTAGGATGGAAACAAGATTCGTTATCTTTTGCAGGGAGATTGGTCCTGGTTAACGTCATGTTGTCTGCGTTGCCACTATATTAATGGGGTTGTTTTTGGTATCGCGTAGTATAATCTCCAAGATCGATCAGATAAGGTGTAGGTTTCTATAGAAGGATCAGATGCAAAAATCAAAATGAGCCGTGTAAATTGGTCTATTGCTTATCGGCCTAAACAATATAGGGGGTTGGGCGTGGTGGATTTATGCGCTCGAAATTTGGTTTTGTTGGTTAAATGGAGTTGGCGATACGCGATGAATGAGAATTCTTTATGGCAAGCGATTATTGAAGCAAAATATGGCAGCAATGTTATCCGATGGTGACCTAATGCTTTAGGAGTTAGGAAGATGTCCATTGTATGGAGACAAATAGTGGACTTGCAAAGTGATGATGCGGTGAATCGTTTTATGGGGAGTTCTCAATTTATATGGAAATTAGGCGATGGTGAGAGAATTTTATTTTGGCAGGATAATTGGTGCCTTGATGAGCCTTTGCATATGGTTTTTCCGAGGTTATTTCATTTCGCTATTGATAGAAGGGCATTGGTCAAGGATTATACGCGCGAAGGCAGCTTTGAACATGATGAATGACACCATTTTTTGGACGATCCTTGCGCTTTTTTGGGGAAAATCATGTGCGTGAGCTAAAGGCATGTGTATGGGGCTTTCGACTTTGTAATAATTTTGTGTATAGACTCGTATGGAAGCCTTCGTTTACAGGAGAACTTTCAGTGGCTGGTCTATACAAATTGATGTAATCTTTCGGTCTTGAGGTGAATACCGAGCTGGCCGCGATTTGGAAGTTGCCAATTCCCCCTAAAGTTTAACATTTTTTATGGTTTGACATGCTCGACGAGCTGCCGACAATAGCCATGTTACAGGGTCGAGGGATGTTTGTTGCGGCGGAGTCATCCAAGTTTTGTTGGTGTCACGAGGTGGAGGAAACATTGGACCATATCTTCTTTCGTTGCCCAGTTATGTGGGAGATTGGGCTATGTTTCTTTCTATGGTGACGAGTGGTAATGGTCCAGCTGCGGTCGTTCTTGGGGTTATTGGAGCAATGCTTTGGCAGCTTCTTTGTTGGTATGGTGTGAGAGTGGTGGTTGGCAAGTTGTGCGGCGGTTGTGTGGTCGATGTGACTGGCGAGGAACAATTGTATCTTCAATGGTAAGAGGGCGAGTTCAAGCGATTTGTTTTTCTTGATTAAATTACGCTCTATGTACTGGGTGTGGATAGGTTTACCTTCGGGTATGGTGATGGAAGCGACATGGTGGGAATGCCCTTGGCTTTATGATTTTCAGCCACATTATGACTCGAGACGGGCAAACATTAGTTGGGAGATGTCGCCTACAGGTGTGTTGAAATTCAACGTCGATGGGTCTGCAAGAGGGAAACCGGGTAAAGCTGGTTGTGGTGGTGTATTGCGCAACGAGTTTGGTCATATCTTAGCCTTGTTCTCGGGGCCGATTGGAATGGCGGATTCGAATGAAGCAGAATTGCAAGCCATTTTTTTTGCTCTAGAGATGATGCTTGGGTCGAATTGAGATTCCAGGTGCCATTAGTGATTGAATCGGACTCTACTACGGCAATTGCATTGGTCTTACATCATGAGAAATGACCATGGAAATTTTGGCAGTGGCTGCGACGGATTGATGAGGCATGCGTCGCGATGTCTGATGTTTGCTTTCATCATGTGTACCGTGAGGCGAATCAATTGGCGAATGCTCTTGCTAAGAGTGGTGTCGATCGACCTGAATGGTTTCAGCGGTTTGGATGAGGCATTTGTTTGATTGTAATAGGGGTTGGACCCCGTTCGGATCATATCTGAGTGTAGTTTGGGTGTATATCCGTTTCTTTTTACACTACCATGAGTACTCTTTTCCTCTACATAGGTTTTAGAGAGGTTTTTAACGAGGCTTATGGTAGTGGTGGCTATGTATGATCTCCTTTTAATAAATCATGCATTTTGCCGAGCAAAAAAAAAAACCAGAAACACCCAAGACTCCCAAATAATAAATTGATATAAGAATAGAAGCAAACACAAACATAACAGACGCCCAAACAAAATCCAACTATACTCGTTACTTATTGTTAAGTTGCTCGATCCTAACCAATTCTTCCACCACTTCTTCTTCATCACCGACAATCTGCACTCCCAAGCTTTTACCTAATTCAAGCAATCAAGCTTTTACCATATTAGTTGATTGTATAAAAGTGTTTGATAAAACTAGCTGATAGTTAATAGTTATTTGATTATTTAAGCAAGCAAAACGACATGATTATATTCGATACTTGTTTGAATAATTTATTAGTTATCAATATTTTGTATCTATTAATATTAATTAGATTATGAAAAATAAGTTTTAAATATAAAATTACTAAACATATTTAAAGGATTTATATATTAATTTATTATTTATATAATTATTTTTAATACAATTTAATCAATTATTAAATTTAAATGTAAATATAAATATGTGAGAATAATAAAAAAAAAGAATTAGCTTATAAATGTCTTAGTGTAATATTAAATTTAATACGCGAGGGTGAAAAATTAAAACAGAAAATGTTAAATTTATGTTATTTAGAGATTTTTTATCATTGTTAAGGGTAAAAAGTTTGTATAACTCTTATGTCAAAACCTCTAATTTCATAAAGTTCTCATTAGCAGTTTTTTTCAAAATTAGAGGTTTCACATCAATCTGCTATTCCAATAAGTTATTCACCAAACATCAAAATTAGCAGATTTGACCGGTCAAACCTCTAATATTAACTCAAACCTTTAATTTTGGCTCAAATGCTATTTACCAAACAAGACCATTGTGACATTTGTAAACCAATATTTTTTATTTTTTTATTCTCACACATTAACATTTGTATTTAAATTTATTAATTAATTAAATTATATTAAAAATAATTATATAAATAATAAATTAATATATAGATCCTTCGTATATTCTTAGTAATGTTATATTAAGAAAATATTTTTTCATAATCTAATTAATATTAATAGATACAAAATAACTAATATAGTATTCAAATAAGTATCAAATATAATCATGTCCTTATATGTCATTTTGTTTGTTTAAATAATAAAACAAATATCAACTATTAGTTAATTTTACCAAACACTTTTATACAATCAACTAATACAATCCGCTAGTCAAATAAGCTAATGCAATCAACTATCAGTTATCAGCTAATATAATCTGCTATTATCTATCCGCTAATTGCCAAACATAGCATATGAAATTTATATAAAAATAAACAAATAGTAATATAAAACAAAAAATTTATGAAAATAAATATGGACTTTACCTTTATTTTTTTAGTAAAAAACAAATTATATGAAGAGTACATTTGTATCACTACAACAAAACAAGTTATTAGTGACACATTTAGCAGCATTTTTTAGGTAAACGCCGCTAATTTTGTACTTCTCGCGTCGTTTAAATAAAAAACGCTACAACTGATAAGGTGGCGTTTTTATAAAAATTTCGCAAATACTCATACTATAACGGCGTTTGAAAGTAAAACGCTGTAAAATTTCCTATTGTATTTCTGAAAAGTCGTTTAGCTCGTTTTTAATCACAAGCTCTATCCCTAATTTCACAAATATTTCCCGATCCTCTGCTACTACTCGTGCCCCCTCATCTTTGTCGTCTCTGCTGCTACATCGCCACTACCTCTACTCGTCACCACTGCCTCTGCTTGTCGCCGAAGGTACTCTCCTCCTCTCAGATTTTTGCTTTTTAATTAGGTTTGTTTTCTTCTGATTTGGTTTTTATCCCTGTTTGGAATCCATGTTTCGTTGATTTTCAACTTTGGGTTTTTGTTAACTTTGATCTACGTTGTGTTTTACGTGTGTTTGGATTTTAAAGTTAGAACCTTGACCGCCTTTCTTTGTGTGGTTTGTTAGATCGTTAGCAGCTTTCTTGCCATCCGGCTTGACATTTCTCTTGCTTGGAAGGTAAAAAAATTTATTCCCATTTTGTATTGAATTTTTATGAATTTCATTTCATTTTTCGGTCAGTTTCTTTTCATTTAGATTTAATGGAGGATTTTGCAGTGTTACATTTCCAAACAAATTAAAAATGGCTTATCATTTTGCCTAATTTACAAACATATATGTGTTTTGTGACGTAAGTTTGAATTTTTTGTGGTGCATACGAGGGTGGTAAAACCTTACAGGAATTGTGGAGTTCAAAGATGACAATTGTAACTGGCGAGGATTTAGAAATTTAAGAATGATCATCCAAATAAATGTTAAGGGTTGATATGCACCCAAAAAAAAAGAATGAGAGTTAAACTGACTAAAATGACAAACGTTGGGGTTATTTTGAACTTTATGCCAAAAAAATTATTAAAAGATAGTAATTGTTTGTTTGTTATATAAAAAATTAATTGAAGTCAAATATTGTTATTGGTCCTTTACCATATTTGAATTTAAAATTTAGTCAATATACTTCAATTACATATGATTTAATATTCCTATTTTTATAATTCCAATTAAAACATGGATTAATATCCTATACACTGGCGGTGGAAAGTTTTTATTTCCACAAGCGCCTCAATTATAGGGTTTAGGGTTAGTGTTTAGGGTTTAGAGTTTAGGGGTTTTAGTGTAAAGGTTTAGAATTTAGGGTTCATGTTTAGAATTTAGGAATTAGGGTTAGAATTTAGGGTTTAGGGTGATGGTTTAGTTTTAGGGTAATATGGGTGGGATTTAGGTTTTAACCTATAAACCCTAAATTTTAACCCTAAACCCAAAATTCTATCAACAATCTCTAAATTTAAAACTACTACACTTATACCCCTAAATTTTAAACCCTAAACGAAGTCCCTAACCCCTAAAACTAAGGCGCTTGTGTAAAAAAGTTTCCACAATCGCTTGTGTATAGAACAATTACCCTTAAAACATTCATGTAGGTTTTTTTTATTGAAATCAATAAAAAACAGTATGCTGACATGGTTTTTTTAATGTTAAAAAGAGTTCTTTAAGATGAAAAAAAAACACATACATTTTGAGTACGTGTATACTTTTGCGTGAAGATTTTGTTGGTGAATCAAATGTTGTTCGAGTGAAAAATGAAGCGCTAAGGAAACGAATAAAAGAGCACAAAAGTTCCCTACAAAAATATAAGTACTTAGAGTTTTTTCTTAAAAATCAATTGTGTAAAAATATAATGTAAAAATAAAAGTTACTTTTATTTTTGTTTTTTCCAAAATTATATTTGGAGTCCAAAATTGATTTTAAATTTGTAAATCTAAACATGTGGACATGGCGTTAAAAACACATTTTCCTGTTAAATCAGAATTTTTACTATTTTTTTACGAAATGTATATCAAACTCCACATATTTAAAACGAGTGTGAAATATAAAATTTACACTCATGACAACTGCACTCATGTTATCATTCCAAATCGTTAAAACTTCCCCTCGTGTAACCTCCACAAAATAAGTTCATTTTAAAACAATTAATTTTTTTAGAAGAAAAACTATTAAATTTATATAAAAAAAATATTTATACAAAATAAAAGATTTTGAAAATAAATATGGATTTTTACCTTTTTTTAAATGAATTTCAATTTTCAAAAAAAAAAATCATGGCCTTCAATACGTAGATTTCTTTTCCTTAATAAAGTAAAGCATGTTAGTGTTTCTTATAGAGTATTAATTAATAGGGTAAAGTATAAATTTTATCACTCAACTTTCTTTTCATTTTTGTTTTGGTCAATAAAGTTTAAAATTTCTCAATTTTATCACAACTTTTGAATTGTTCTTATTTAGTACATTTGATCCTAAAATCAATAACAACGAAAATTCCAATTATAAGAAAAATGCACCCGAAAATTACAACTTTCTTCTATCTTGCTTCAATTTTGAAAAAAGGAAACTCAATTTCCAATTATATGTTATAAACACGATGCATTGATAAGAAAATGCACACCTTGCGATACAAAACATTCAATTTTAGATTATATCCAATAAAATGATTCACGTCTTCTGCTGGAAGAAAGTGAAGATGGTTTAAATGGGGTTGCAGGTTTCTGGGTTGGATCTGTTGGTCGTGGTAACATCCTAAAATTCAGTTGAAGAGCTTAGGTTCTTCGAACCGAATCGGATTAGGCGTCGATTAGAAATTTGACTATTTAATTAATTCTGAAAAATTAATTGGGTTTTACTAAATGAATTTGATAAATTGCAAATGAAATAATTTGAGTTATTTAACAATTATGTTAAGTAACGAGATTTTAACAAATATAATCGAACATTATTAATGTGCCGCCACACTTGAATATAATTGTATTAATTAGGCATGTGAACGTACCAAATAAACACGAACGAGGGTATGTTCATGTTCATTCGTTTAATTTTAACTGAACAAATGAAGGGACACGAACAACTAAACGAACACAATTTCTTGTTTGTGCTCGTTTATTAAGAATTGTAGCTTGTTCGTGTTCGTTCGTTAAAATGATAAATGAAAATAAACGAACATAAAACGACATATGTGAATAAATTTAAACGAACATAAACGAACGAATATATGTGAACAAATGTACTTTTTTAAAAATATAATATTTTTGTTATGAAAAATAATAAATATAAATGAATGTATGTGAGTGAATTTAAACGAACATAAATGAAAGGATTACGGAACGTTCACGAACGTAAATGAACGAACGAGCCCTTTATTCGTGTTCGTTCATTTAATTAAACGAACAGAAAATATTGTTCATGTTCGTTTAATAGATAAACAAACATAAACGAACTTCTCGTCGAACAGTTCACGGACGATTCGCTAAATGTTTGGTTAGTTTACAGCCTAGTATTAATACTTGTCAAGCAAGACAGTTTTAGATTATATCCATTCCCTAGTTATGTATAAGTGCAGGAATACGAACATTCATGAACATGGAAGCATCAAGCACTCTTCTCGTGCCAAAAAAAGTACACATTTGAAGATCAAGATCCAATGATGAAAATCTGTCCGGGCTTTACTCAGTGACAAATGACAGAAATTGAAGAACAAGAAATCAAAATGTTCAAAGTTAGATTTATGGAGTTTGGAATATTCTTTACTTAAAACGAATATTAAATTTGTATTAAGAAGACTAAATATAATTACAAGTTAGTAGTTACTTTGTATGTACGCCCCACACGAAAAGTTTCTAATTATTATTTTCTTTTAGAGCTTTGTTTAATAATTAAAAGTGAATATTCGTTTAAAAAAGAAAGAAAAAACCCTAGATTAGGTTAATCATAAACCACTATAAATAAAGAATCTGCAATTACCTTGTAATAGTAACGAACTAATAGCGAATACTAAAGCTTCGAGGCAAAGCTCTCCTTTGGTTCTGCTATCTTTCTTCCAAGCTACCAACCATGTAACACCCGGGTTTAGGGGCTAGGTGAAAAATAATATTTTAATATTATTTTGCTCGGTCTATAAAATTACGCAATAGCTCGGGTTTGTTTTCAAATTTATTTACTTAATGATCAACTATGTTTTATCCAATTTACATCTCAAATAGCCATAGTGGCGTGCCCTTGTGAATACCCCAATTCATTAAGGGCAAGGTAGTCTTTTAGCCTTGAATTTAAACAAACAATTAAAAGAAGAAAACCCAACTCCCCCTATTCATCTTCTTCTCCACCAACGTGAGGAAGAACTCCTCTCACCCTATCTACTATTCCATCACCTCTCTTCTTCATTTCACCTCCGTTTCGAAAGGTAATAGCATTTCTGACTTTTCCTCATCATTCCCTACATGAAAGTACTCTTCTTTTTCATTTTCATGAAGTTTTTGGAAAATAGGGGTTTTGAATGTTTTGATTAAAAATGGTGTCTTTATGTTGCAAAGTTAAATGTTTTGATTTAATATGTTTAGTAATGTTGTATAGAGGCCAAATGATACTACATATATGAATTTCAAATGATTTGGGGCAATTTTCGGAATTGGGTTTTGAGAGGGTTTTTGGAGGGTTTTAAAGTGGGTTTTGGGGTTGTTTAAGGTTGGTTCTTGAGGGCTGTAGGTAGTATGATATATGAGGATCATTTTGGGTGAAATTGAGGCTTGTTTGGGTGCTTGAAATGGAAGATTTAAGTGGGCTATAGAGGCTACTCGAAAATTCTGTTTTGTGACTTTGTTTGGGGTGTTAAATGCTTGTTAATGATAATACGGGTTGTTTCCGATGATGTGTTATTGATTCGAACGTTTTGGTTGTGTTTGAGATGATTAGAATCGAGCTTGGGCATCGGTGAAGCATCGGGAGTGAATCCGGAGAGTTGAAGGTTGTGGCTTGCTTGGTCTTGTGCTTGGAAGCTTAGGTGAGTGGTTAATTGTTTTAAACGGTTTTAGATTGGTTGGTTCGAGTATATGGACTAGGTTGGGCTTCGTAGACCCACCTAGAGTTAGGATTAGGGTGGTAGCCTAATCCTAAACTTGATCTAAGCCTTTGGATGAACTCAAATGTATGAATGTATATGCCTCGTATGTCTTGTGATATGAATGCTTATGTATATTGCTTTATACATGTGAATTGAGGCATGGGTTGTGTTGCTTAAAGCATGCATGGTGATGTTTCATGGTTGTGTCCATGGTGAGTACGTGCTAAGCACGGAAATGTTTGAAATGAGTAATGTGGAATGAGCAAAATATTGGCACTAGTATACTTAAATACAAATGATCGATCATTAGGATGTTAGTGTGTACACATGAGTCTAAAGTCGCGCGTGGCCTTGGTGGCGTTGAGTCACCAAGGAGGAGTACGGGTACGCCCGGAAATGATATTTAAATATAGTCGGTGATGAGTGGAATCCCATCGACGGGGCGTGAGGATGAGTGGAATCCCCTCCGCGAGACCGGTGATGAGTGGAATCCCACCGAGGTAATGTGGTTGTTGGATATGAGTTTCCAACGAGTCTATCCGCGTATTTGGGTCATATCTAGGTGCCAATGTTGATTGATATATGCAACAATGTGTGGAGATATATGAGTTGTTGGATGTTAAATGTGATTACATGTATGGTTGTGTTAAGCTCATGATCATGACATAAATGTGAGATAATTGCTCATGCATCTATATCTTGTGGACTTTTGTTATACGTGTGTTGCTTTGGCTAGATCGTGCTCGGACCCTGCAATGTTGAGGTTTGTTTTTAGAGCTTGCCCTCACTAAGCATTATTTGCTTACGCTCTCTTTGTTCAACATTGCAGATCCTTAGTTCGTGGGTTGCTCGGGCAAGAGGAGAGCCTCCAAGTGTGGTTTGGATTGAATTCACCAAGTATGGATTTTAAATAATAGACATGTAATGGTTGAGCAATGGGATGTGTTATGTCTTGTGATTGTTGTTGGTTGATAGGAGCATGTGTAGACTCCTTTATATGTATGGCTTTTGCATGGTTGTGTTGCCATGGTGTTTGTTAACTTATGTCTTTTGCTTGCTTGACATGTTGGTCTATGCTTTAAGAGCTTATACTTGTGCTTGAATGATGTTCGATCAAATGCATGTATTTGGGTTGTGACCTTGGTTTTGGACATGTCTAAATATTGTTGAAGCATGCTAGTATAGGTGTCATACCTTGGGATGTCTTGCCTTGAAGTTGCTTGGTAAATTGTTGGTGTTTTGGGGCATTGTATGGATGCTTAGATGGTGTTAGATTGCTAATGTTGCTTGATTATATGTGTGCCTCTTCGTGTTGTTTAATGCCCTTGGTTCTTGTGGAAGCATGTTTTATGGTTGGTTTGCCTTAGGGATTGATGTTAGTGTGTTAGTTAAAGTGTTAGAGGGATTTAGGGGCCTCCTTGTGCTCTAAATCAGCTCAAACCTGCAGATTCGTAGCTGGGGTATCGATACCGTTGGTCTGGTATCGATACTGCCTTTTGGTTTCAGGCCTCGTGTATCGATACTCGAGGGAGAGTATCGATGCATTTTTGGCCACTGGAGCCACTGTCGATTTCGGTATCGATACTGGCCTCTAGGGTATCGATACCGTTGTCTTAGCTTTGACCGTGGGAAGTCAACTTTAGGGGAGGGTATCGATACCCTCATTGGGGGTATCGATACTGTCTCCTCAGGTTGACCAAACCCTGTTGACTTAGTCAAGGGGTATCGATACCCCCTTAAGGGTATCGATACTGCCTGCAGTCTAAATTTAAATATGGGCTTTTAAGTGTTAGTTTGGGTTCGTTTGATTGCTTCGTAAATATTGTTCCGCTGTATGATCACTCAGGATGTAATTCTCATCTAGGCAAGATTAAAATGAAAAAAAAATATAGGGTTGCTAACCGAGGGAGAGTTCCTTAGGGAGTTTTCACTCGGTTTTCCCCGTGTAGCTCACTCGGACCGGTCATCCGGCCAGACCGGGACGAGGGGGTTACACTTGTTGGTATCAGAGCCTAAGGTTACCGAGACCTTGGGCAGGTAAGTGAGGTAAGTTTTAAGTTTTTAAGTTGAATTGCACGGTGTTTGCTTATTCTGCAAGAATGGTTGCTTATGTGACAAGTATGCTGATTGTTTCATTTTAAAGCACGTGTGTGTGGGTCCCATTGCTATTATTACATTAGAAAAATGATTTTAAGTGAGGAAACATACTTGGACACTTGGAAGCCTTGCTCTTGCTAACCCTAAATATTCTTGTTTGTGTGTTTTGTTTAGTATTGTATTGCTGTCTTTGGTGAGTTGGAGGCCGAGGCGTGGGCCTAGGGCTGGTAATTGTGAATCTGAGGTTTTAGAGGATGTGAATGATGAGAGAGTTCATCGTTTTAGTTCAGGGCAGTATGACCGTACTAGAGTTTGGAGTGCAGTTTGTTTGTTTGGGTCAACAGGCACATGAGTTGGTTTCTGTTGAGGGAGAACAATGTGACCGATCTTGACATGAGATGGTAAGAGGAGTGATGAACTAAGAGTTGGCTTCGGAATGATGTCGATGTTATAGCAAGTAATTCCTCGATACAATCATTGAACATGTTTCTTATCTGATTGATTCTGGATCTACGTGTCTGTGTAATTGGAGTGAGCATGCGAAGCTGTTGAAATCTACCTTGTGAGGTACTAGAGGTAGGTGTTGGTGTTGCTAGCTCCTTTGGTGAGACAGTTGTAGTTAGACGTATGTATAGGAGGTGTCCACTGAAGATTCAGGGTCATGTGTTCTCAGTTGATATGATGGAACTTCCTTTCTACGGTTTTGATATTATTTTGGGTATGGATTGGTTGGTTGAGCATCGGGCTAGTGTGGACTTTGAGACAAAGAGAATTTCTTTGAAGCTTTCCGATGACTACGAGGTAGTGGTAGTGGGCGAGAACATTAAGTTCTTGTCTAATGTGGTGTCAGCTTTAGAGGCACATAGGTTGATGGACTCTGGATGTGGGGCCTATTTGGCTTATGTTATGAATCCGGATATGAGTGAAGCTAGACCGAAAGATATCAGGACAGTGTGTGACTTTCCAGATGTGTTTCCTGAAGAGTTGCCGGGTTTGCCTCCTGACAGAGATGTTGAGTTTGTGATTGAGACAGTTTCAGGGTCTAACCCAGTTTCGATAGCTCCGTATCGTACGGCTCCGAAAGAGTTGAAAGAATTGAAGAGTCAGTTGCAAGAATTATTAGACCGTGGTTTCATTAGGCCTAGTAGTTCTCCATGGGGTGCTCCAGTGTTGTTTGTAAAGAAGAAAGATGGTAGCATGCGCATGTGTATTGACTATAGACAGCTGAATCAGTTGACCGTGAAGAACAAGTATCCGTTGCCTCGTATAGATGATTTATTTGATCAGTTGAGGGGTGCTTCAGTATTCTCGAAGATAGATTTGAGATCCGGATACTATCAGTTGAAAGTGAAAGAGTGTGATGTTCCGAAGACAGCTTTTAGGACTAGATATGGTCACTATGAGTTTCTTGTGATGCCATTTGGGCTCACGAATGCACCAGCAGCTTTCATGGACATGATGAACAGAATTTTCAGAGACTATTTAGACCGATTTGTGGTTGTCTTCATTGATGATATACTTGTGTACTCGAAGACAGAAGAAGAGCATGATGAGCACTTGAGATTTGTCCTACAAAGATTGTTGAGCAATCAGTTGTATGCGAAGCTTAGTAAGTGTGAGTTTTGGATTCGAGAGGTTGTATTTCTTGGCCATGTTGTTTCGGCCGAAGGCATCCGTGTTGATCCGTCGAAGATTGAGGCTATTGTTGAGTGGAAACAACCTAAGTCCGTGACCGAGATTAGGAGTTTCCTAGGATTAGCTGGTTACTATAGGAGGTTCGTTGATGGCTTCTCTAGAGTAGCCGCTCCTTTGACTAAGTTGTTGCAAAAGGGAGTCAAGTTTGAATGGTCAGATGCAAGACAAAAGGCCTTTGAGAAATTGAAAGAAGCTTTGACAACTGCTCCAGTGTTAGTACAACCTGTTTCAGGTAAGGAGTTTGTGATTTACAGTGATGCTTCCTACGTAGGCTTAGGGTGTGTTTTGATGCAAGATAGGAGAGTCGTTGCTTATGCTTCTAGACAGTTGAAGATTCATGAGAAGAACTATCCTACTCATGACATAGAACTAGCCGCAGTTGTATTCGCATTGAAAATTTGGCGTCACTATTTGTATGGTGAGAAGTGTATAGTTTACACCGATCACAAGAGCTTGAAGTACTTGATGACACAGAAGGAGTTGAATTTGAGACAGAGCAGATGGCTAGAGTTGTTAAAAGATTATGATTTGACTATTGAGTACCATCCGGGTAAAGCAAACGTAGTAGCCGCTTTGAGTAGAAGAGTGGCCGTTGAGCTGAGAGCTATGTTTGCTAGATTGAGTGTGTCCGATGATGGTGGTTTGATCACCGAGTTGCAAGTGAAGCCTCCTTTGATTCAGTTGATAAGAGAGAAGCAGTTACAAGATGCAAGCTTAGTTTCTCATGTTCAAGACATAGCCGAAAGAAGACCGACTGAGTATAGTTTCAGTGGTGAGAGCTTGTTGTGCTTTAGGGATAGAATTGTGGTACCGGAAGACGTTGAGCTGAGGCGACAGATTTTGAGTGAAGCACATTCGAGTCCCTTTTCTATGCATCCGGGTAGTACCAAGATGTACCGAGATTTGAAGAATGATTATTTCTGGGTTGGTTTGAAGAGAGATGTAGCCGAGTATGTGAGCCGTTGCATGGTTTGTCAGAGAGTGAAGGCAGAACATCAGGTTCCTTCAGGTTTGCTACAGCCTTTGAAGATTCCGGAATGGAAATGGGAGAGAATCACCATGGATTTTGTATCGGGGTTGCCTTTGTCTCCTTCGAAGAAGAATTCAGTTTGGGTGATTGTTGATAGGTTCACTAAGTGTGCTCACTTCTTAGCAGTGAACACTACGGATTCCTTAGACAAGTTGGCAAACTTGTACATTCGTGAGATTGTGAGACTTCATGGAGTTCCGAAGTCTATAGTTTCTGATAGAGATCCTAGATTTACTTCGAGGTTCTGGAGTTGCTTGCATAGTGCTTTGGGTAGTCGTCTGCATTTCAGCACATCTTATCATCCACAGTCCGATGGGCAGTCAGAGCGAGTGATACAGATTCTAGAGGATATGCTTCGTTGTTGTGTGATTGATTTCCAGGGTTCTTGGGAGAAGCACTTACCGTTGGTTGAGTTTGCTTACAACAACAGTTATCAGTCTAGTATTAAGATGGCACCTTATGAGGCTTTGTACGGTAGACGGTGTAGAACTCCGATTTGTTGGGCTGAGACAGGTCAGAGGTTGTTACCTATGCCAGACTTGCTTAAGGGAACCACAGAAAAGGTGAAGTTGATTTGTGACCGTTTGAAAGCGGCTTCAGATCGTCAGAAGTCTTATGAAGATTTGAAGAGGAAAGAGATTGAGTACACAGTGGGTGAGAAAGTGTTTCTGAAAGTATCTCCGTGGAAGAAGGTAATGAGATTTGGCCGTAAGGGCAAGTTGAGCCCGAGGTTCATTGGTCCGTATGAGATAGTTGAGCGGATTGGGCCCGTAGCTTATCGTTTGAGGTTACCCTCTGAGTTAGAGAAGATCCATGATGTCTTTCACGTATCTATGCTTAGGAGATATAGGTCAGACCCTTCCCATGTGATGCCCGTTGAGGAGATAGAGTTGAATCCGGATTTGTCCTATAATGTAGAGCCCATTGAGATACTTGCTTCAGATAGCAAGGTGTTGCGTGGCAAGACCATAGAGTTGGTCAAGGTGTTGTGGAGGCATAGAGGTGTGGAAGAGGCCACGTGGGAGAGGAAAGCGGATATGGTTGAGCAGTTTCCGTATCTGTTTCCACCAGGTAATTTCGGGGACGAAATTTCCTTAAGTGGGGGAGAGTTGTAACACCCGGGTTTAAGGGCTAGGTGAAAAATAATATTTTAATATTATTTTGCTCGGTCTATAAAATTACGCAATAGCTCGGGTTTGTTTTCAAATTTATTTACTTAATGATCAACTATGTTTTATCCAATTTACATCTCAAATAGCCATAGTGGCGTGCCCTTGTGAATACCCCAATTCATTAAGGGCAAGGTAGTCTTTTAGCCTTGAATTTAAACAAACAATTAAAAGAAGAAAACCCAACTCCCCCTATTCATCTTCTTCTCCACCAACGTGAGGAAGAACTCCTCTCACCCTATCTACTATTCCATCACCTCTCTTCTTCATTTCACCTCCGTTTCGAAAGGTAATAGCATTTCTGACTTTTCCTCATCATTCCCTACATGAAAGTACTCTTCTTTTTCATTTTCATGAAGTTTTTGGAAAATAGGGGTTTTGAATGTTTTGATTAAAAATGGTGTATTTATGTTGCAAAGTTAAATGTTTTGATTTAATATGTTTAGTAATGTTGTATAGAGGCCAAATGATACTACATATATGAATTTCAAATGATTTGGGGCAATTTTCGGAATTGGGTTTTGAGAGGGTTTTAAAGTGGGTTTTGGGGTTGTTTAAGGTTGGTTCTTGAGGGCTGTAGGTAGTATGATATATGAGGATCATTTTGGGTGAAATTGAGGCTTGTTTGGGTGCTTGAAATGGAAGATTTCAGTGGGCTATAGAGGCTACTCGAAAATTCTGTTTTGTGACTTTGTTTGGGGTGTTAAATGCTTGTTAATGATAATCCGGGTTGTTTCCGATGATGTGTTATTGATTTGAACGTTTTGGTTGTGTTTGAGATGATTAGAATCGAGCTTGGGCATCGGTGAAGCATCGGGAGTGAATCCGGAGAGTTGAAGGTTGTGGCTTGCTTGGTCTTGTGCTTGGAAGCTTAGGTGAGTGGTTAATTGTTTTAAACGGTTTTAGATTGGTTGGTTCGAGTATATGGACTAGGTTGGGCTTGGTAGACCCACCTAGAGTTAGGATTAGGGTGGTAGCCTAATCCTAAACTTGATCTAAGCCTTTGGATGAACTCAAATGTATGAATGTATATGCCTCGTATGTCTTGTGATATGAATGCTTATGTATATTGCTTTATACATGTGAATTGAGGCATGGGTTGTGTTGCTTAAAGCATGCATGGTGATGGTTCATGGTTGTGTCCATGGTGAGTACGTGCTAAGCACGGAAATGTTTGAAATGAGTAATGTGGAATGAGCAAAATATTGGCACTAGTATACTTAAATACAAATGATCGATCATTAGGATGTTAGTGTGTACACATGAGTCTAAAGTCGCGCGTGGCCTTGGTGGCGTTGAGTCACCAAGGAGGAGTACGGGTACGCCCAGAAATGGTATTTAAATATAGTCGGTGATGAGTGGAATCCCATCGACGGGGCGTGAGGATGAGTGGAATCCCCTCCGCGAGACCGGTGATGAGTGGAATCCCACCGAGGTAATGTGGTTGTTGGATATGAGTTTCCAACGAGTCTATCCGCGTATTTGGGTCATATCTAGGTGCCAATGTTGATTGATATATGCAACAATGTGTGGAGATATATGAGCTGTTGGATGTTAAATGTGATTACATGTATGGTTGTGTTAAGCTCATGATCATGACATAAATGTGAGATAATTGCTCATGCATCTATATCTTGTGGACTTTTGTTCTACGTGTGTTGCTTTGGCTAGATCGTGCTCGCACCCTGCAATGTTGAGGTTTGTTTTTAGAGCTTGCCCTCACTAAGCATTATTTGCTTACGCTCTCTTTGTTCAACATTGCAGATCCTTAGTTCGTGGGTTGCTCGGGCAAGAGGAGAGCCTCCAAGTGTGGTTTGGATTGAATTCACCAAGTATGGATTTTAAATAATAGACATGTAATGGTTGAGCAATGGGATGTGTTATGTCTTGTGATTGTTGTTGGTTGATAGGAGCATGTGTAGACTCCTTTATATGTATGGCTTTTGCATGGTTGTGTTGCCATGGTGTTTGTTAACTTATGTCTTTTGCTTGCTTGACATGTTGGTCTATGCTTTAAGAGCTTATACTTGTGCTTGAATGATGTTCGATCAAATGCATGTATTTGGGTTGTGACCTTGGTTTTGGACATGTCTAAATATTGTTGAAGCATGCTAGTATAGGTGTCATACCTTGGGATGTCTTGCCTTGAAGTTGCTTGGTAAATTGTTGGTGTTTTGGGGCATTGTATGGATGCTTAGATGGTGTTAGATTGCTAATGTTGCTTGATTATATGTGTGCCTCTTCGTGTTGTTTAATGCCCTTGGTTCTTGTGGAAGCATGTTTTATGGTTGGTTTGCCTTAGGGATTGATGTTAGTGTGTTGGTTAAAGTGTTAGAGGGATTTAGGGGCCTCCTTTTGCTCTAAATCAGCTCAAACCTGCAGATTCGTAGCTGGGGTATCGATACCGTTGGTCTGGTATCGATACTGCCTTTTGGTTTCAGGCCTCGTGTATCGATACTCGAGGGAGAGTATCGATACCTTTTTGGCCATTGGAGCCACTGTCGATTTCGGTATCGATACTGGCCTCTAGGGTATCGATACCGTTATCTTAGCTTTGACCGTGGGAAGTCAACTTTAGGGGAGGGTATCGATACCCTCATTGGGGGTATCGATACTGTCTCCTCAGGTTGACCAAACCCTGTTGACTTAGTCAAGGGGTATCGATACCCCCTTAAGGGTATCGATACCGTCTGCAGTCTAAATTTAAATATGGGCTTTTAAGTGTTAGTTTGGGTTCGTTTGATTGCTTCGTAAATATTGTTCCGTTGTATGATCACTCAGGATGTAATTCTCATCTAGGCAAGATTAAAATGAAAAAAAAATATAGGGTTGCTAACCGAGGGAGAGTTCCTTAGGGAGTTTTCACTCGGTTTTCCCCGTGTAGCTCACTCGGACCGGTCATCCGGCCAGACCGGGACGAGGGGGTTACAAACCAGGGCCATGGGTACTCAACATTATTTTATATTTCTTCTACATTTTTATATTTTATGATTTCATGATTTATTGTAGCCTTTTTAGCTACTATTATATTCGAGATTTGAATCGATGTATGTATTAAAAATTTTTTTGACGTAAACTTGTATTTTCAATTGAGTGGGTACTGGTATTCAAAGTTGGTTCCACAAGAATGTTGTTCCTCTAGTGGTAGGAGGTGTGTTTGTGGTGTTGGTCGTTTTGGTTGTCGCACTTGCATGGCTTCTGTGCTATATCAAAAGAAAAAAGAAATCCTCGTCATCGTCATCCACATCCTCGTCTGATTATCGCGATGAATAAAATATTTAGGCAGTTGAAGGTTTTAATTAACATAATTAAGTTTTAATAAAATTATATTTGTCGAGAAAATTTTTTGCAATTTAGGTAAGGGTCCATAGTATCGGAGGCTACCCTCCTCACATTCATTACAACATTATGTCTTATGCTTTTAATTGTTAATTAATAAATTATAGTATCTTTATAATATTTTGTTCCATCTTTACTATCTTTTATAATATTGTTGAAATATTCAATTGTCTTTTATTTTCATTTAAAATTATAGTTGTATATTTTATAGGTAACTATAATTAATAAATGCAATGTTATCATGTAATTTTTTATCATTAATTAAATTTATACAAAAAAATAAAAATTAATATAAAATTAAAATTCTATGAAAATAAAAAATATTTCAACATCTTTTACAAAAAAAAAAGTTCACTAATAGATGTTATGGGAATCGGGTTTTTATTTATCATATAATTCTGGATTTTATGTTATCTTACTCTTTTTATTTAACTAAAATATAATACTTTATTATTTGATTATTAGAATTTAAGATTATTTAAAAAAATTGCATGAACACATATTATCTTATATTCACGTTTAGACTATTAAAAAACAATTTTAGTAAATTTTTTTACTATGGAGTTTTCTTTAACGTGTATAAGAAAAGAATAGAAACGATTTTAAAAACCATAAGCGTACAAATTGATCTCTTGTACACCTGGTGTACGGTATGTGTCTGGTGTTAAATTGGTGAACGTCAAATGTTTGGTTCGGTCGCAAAACTTGGTCACAATGTTTAGAGGGGTCAATTTAATTTTTTAAAATTTGAAGGTTTAAACTAAATTTTTTTAAAACTTGAAGATTTTACTAATTTTTAATAATTTTAAGAGATTCAATGAATTTTTTTAAAATTATAATAAAGAATTTAAATAAAAATAATTAAAAAATTAAAGTTTAATATAAATTTTTAAAAATTCTAAATGTCAAAATCTAATATTCCAAAAATTTGGTGGGTCATGGCCCCTTGTCCCCACAAGCTTCAGCCGATGCATGTATGGTTTGAATCTTGTTTAAGGTGTTTTATTGTTATGTGGCTTTTGTGTTTAATGTCCTTGTAATCCATTGTATAGTGAATTTGTGATTTTACATTTTATTAATATTTTTTTATTGCTGGATAAAAATATTACCGGGTATAAATTTTATTTTATTTAAGTTGTAACCCCCTCGTCCCGGTCTGGTCGGATGACCGGTCCGAGTGGGCCACACGGGGAAAACCGAAGCGAAACCCGTTAAGGCTTCCCCTCGGTTAACGACCCGGAAAATTTCTTTTTTCATTAATCTTATCTAGATGCAATTATAATCCTATGTGAAGCACAGCAGCGGAAGAACCAAACAACGCACCACTCACCGACCAAACAAACATAAAACAGTCCATTTTACTTTATTCCAGCAGGCCGTTTCGAAACACCTATAGGGTGTTCCGAAACGCCCTGACCTGGTCAACGGCCCTGGGTCAACCACAAGGTGACCGTTCCGAAACAGGGATGACCCGTATCGGAACGACCTTGACGATCAATATCTCGTGGTCAACGAGATTTGACCGTTTCGGAACTTCAAAGGCCCGTTTCGGAACGGCTTCATATCGCCAATTTCTCAAAATTACAGTGGCGAAAACGTTCCGGAACGACCCTCATCCGTTTCGAAACGGCAGGTCATTTACGCAGGGCCGTTTCGGAACACGGGGACCCGTTCCGAAACGCCCCCTGTCTGCAGACTTTTCTGGGCTGTTTTGAGGCACAAGGATGCCCCAAAACATCCCCAAGACACCAAACTACTTCAAGACAAGACATCCTAAAGTATGACACTTATACTAGCATGCTTCAACAATAATTAGACATGTCTAAAACCAAAGTCACAACCCAATTACATGCATTTGATCAACCATCATTCAAGCACAAGTATAAGCACTTAAAGCATAGTCCAACATCTCAAGCAAGCAAAAGACATAAGTTAACAAACACCATGGCAACACAACCATGCAAAAGCCATACATATAAAGGAGTCTACACATGCTCCTATCAACCAACAACAACCACAAGACATATCACATCCCATTGCTCAACCATTACATGTCTAATATTTAAAAATCCATACTTGGCGAAGTCAATCCAAACCACACTTGGAGGCTCTCCTCTTGCCCGAGCAACCCACGAACTAAGGATCTGCAATGTTGAACAAAGAGAGCGTAAGCAATGATGCTTAGTGAGGGTAAGCTCTAAAAACAAACCACAACATTGCAGGGTCCGAGCACGATCCAACCAAAGCCATTCACACATACCAAGAGTCCACAAAGATGTAAATGCATGAGCAATATATCACATATATGCCATAAATATGAGCTCAATACTACCATACATGCAATCACATACAGCATCCAAACAGCTCATAATCTCAACACATTGATACATATATCAAACAACATTGGCACCTAGTTATGACTCAAATACACGGATAGACTCGTTGGAAACTCATATCCAACAACCACATTACCTCGGTGGGATTCCACTCATCACCGACCTCGCGGAGGGGATTCCACTCATCCTCACGCCCCGTCGATGGGATTCCACTCATCATCGACTATATTTAAATACCATTTCCGGGCGTACCCGTACTCCTCCTTGGTGACTCAACGCCACCAAGGCCACGCGCGACTTTAGACTCATGTGTACACACTAACATCCTAATGATCGATCATTTGTATTTAAGTATACTAGTGCCAATATTTTACTCATTCCAATCATTTCCGTGCTTAGCACGTACTCACCATGGACACAACCATGAACCATCACTATACATGCTTTAAGCCATACAATTCATGCCTCAATTCACATGTATAAAACAATATACATAAGCATTCATATCACATGGCATACAAGGCATATACAATCATCCGATTGAGTTCATCCAAAGGCTTAGACCAAGTTTAGGATTAGGCTACCACCCTAATCCTAACTCTAGGTGGGTCTACCAAGCCCAACCTAGTCCACATACTCGAACCTACTAATTTAAAATCATTCAAGGAAATCGACCACTCACCTAAGCTTCCAAGCACAAGACCAAGCAAGCCACAACCTTCAACTCTCCGGATTCACTCCCGATGCTTCACCGATGCCCAAGCTCGATTCTAATTATCTCAAACACAACCAAAATGTTCGAATCAATAACACATCATCGGAAACAACCCGGATTAACATTAACAAGCATTTAACACCCCAAACAAAGTCACAAAACAGAATTTTCGGGTAGCCTCTATAGCCCACTGAAATCTTCCATTTCAAGCACCCAAACAAGCCTCAATTTCATCCAAAATGATCCTCATATATCATACTACCTACAGCCCTCAAGAACCAACCTTAAACAACCCCAAAACAGACTCTAAAACCCTCCAAAAACCCTCTCAAAACCCAATTCCGAAAATTGGTCCAAAACACCCGAAATTCATATATGTAGTATCATTTGGTCTCTATACTTCATTACTAATCATATTAAGTCAAAACATTTAACTTTGCAACATAAAGACACCATTTTTAATCAAGATTTTCAAAGTTTCTATTTTCTCAAAACTTCATGAAAACGAAAATGAATGGTACTTTTAGAATGGGGATGATGAGGAGAAGTCAAAAGTACTCTTACCTTTCAAAACGGAGTTGAAATGAAGAAGGGAGATGATGGAACAGTAGCTCCAATGGCTTGGGGAGGTTTTGTCTGATATTTTGAAAGTGAAGGGAGAAGAAGAAAGTGAAGAAATGGGGTTTTTGGTTTATTTAGTTTTAAATTGAAAGTCCAATGACCCATTTGCCCTTAATGAAATGGGTTATTCACAAGGACATATTTTTCCATGGTCATTTGGGGTTTTAATTCCAAAACTCAGTCTATCATTAATTTAATTAATTTCGAAAGCCAAACCCGGGCCATTATTTAAATCATAGAACCGAACCCAATATAATATTAAAATATTATTTTCACCTAACCCCTAAACCCGGATGTTACATAAGTAATTTTATTTTGTTATTGTAAAAAATTGAGATATTAAAAGGAATTTAATGTGAATAATAAGAACTCAAAATATGAAAATCATGCTTGTTGTATTGTTAATAAATAAAAATAAGAAAAATACTTTGATATACAAGTTTGTATAAACTTTTTCATTTTAGGGATTTAGGTTAGAGTTTAGGGGTTTAGGTTGTAGGGTATAGAATTTAGCATTTATGATTAGAATTTAGAGTTTGTGATTTAGGGTTTAGGTTTTATGAGGAATTTAAATTTTAAATTTTATAGTTTAAATGTGAAGGGTTGTGTAAAAAAATTACACAACTTGTGTATCAAAATATAACCTTAAAAATAATTCGAGAATTTTAAACTACAAAAATAATTTAGCCTTGAAAATAAAATGTTTTATATAGGGTACGTTTGACAATATTTTTAAGTGTCAAAAGCGATGTTTCACATCATAAGCAATGTCAAATATTCAATATCATGGTTGGAAAGTAATTTAAGGAATTAAATGGTATTGAAATTATCTTTATATTGTAAATGTAGACAATATTAACATTCTTTAACTCAAAACGTGAAATATTACGTTTAAATATAGATTTATGGAGCTTGGGGTATTCTTTAATTAAATGAATCTCAAATTTGCATTAAGAAGACTGAATATAATTACTATGTAAGCCCCACACTAGAAGTTTCTAATTATGTAACACCCGGGTTTAGGGGTTAGGTGAAAATAATATTTTAATATTATTTTGGGCTCGGTCTTATAATTAAAATGATTTCCAAGAATTTCGGGTTTCATTCCAAATTTAATTAATTTAATTCTAGTTACTATGTTTTTGCAATTTCACCCCAAATAGCCATGGAGGGTATGCCCTTGTGAATACCCCATTTCATTAAGGGCAATTTGATCTATTGACTTTTAGGATTTAAAACAACAATTAAAACACCCATTTCTTCCTATTTTCCCACTATTCACCTTCTTCTACAACGTGAAAAGAGTCTCCTCCCTTCAATCTACTATTTCATCCTATTTCTTCTCCGTTTCAGGTCCAAATTGAAAGGTAATGGTAATTTTGAACTCCCCTCACCTTCCTCTTCCTAAAAGTACAATCTATTTTAGTTTCCATGAAGCTTTTAGAAAATAGAGATTTTGAATGTTTTGATTAAAAATGGTGTCTTTATGTTGCAAAGTTAAATGTTTTGATTTAATATGTTTAGTAATGGTGTATAGAGGCCAAATGATACTACATATATGAATTTCAAATGATTTGGGGCAATTTTCGGAATTGGGTTTTGAGAGGGTTTTTGGAGGGTTTTAAAGTGGGTTTTGGGGTTGTTTAAGGTTGGTTCTTGAGGGATGAAGTAAAATGGACTGTTTATGTTTGTTTGGTCGGTGAGTGATGCGTTGTTTGGTTCTTCCGCTGCTGTGCTTCACATAGGATTATAATTGCATCTAGATAAGATTAATGTTAAAAGAAATTTTCTGGGTCATTAACCGAGGGGAAGCCTTAACGGGTTTCGCTTCGGTTTTCCCCGTGTGGCCCACTCGCACCGGTCATCCGACCAGACTGGGACGAGGGGGTTACACTTGTTGGTATCAGAGCCTAAGGTTACCGAGACCTTGGGCAGGTAAGTGAGGTAAGTTTAAGTTTTTAAGTTGAATTGCACGGTGTTTGCTTGTTCTGCAAGAAAGATTGCTTATATGACAAGTATGCTGATTGTTTTATTTTAAAGCATGTGTGTGTGGGTCCCATTGCTACTATTACATTGGAAAAAAATGATTTTTAAGTGAGGAGACATACTTGGACACTTGGGAGCCTCACCTTGCTAACCCATTTTGTGTGTTGTTGTTGTGGTTGTAGTTAATATCTGAGAGAGCAATGTCTAGACCGAGAGGTAGACCGAGGTTGGTTCGTCAGGAACCGCGAGTTGTAGCTCCTGTTGAGCCGGTAGCTGGTGCGAGGGTTCACATAGAGGGACCGGGGGCCGCGGGAGTTGGCGCTCCTCCACCACCACCACCTCCTCCACCGGGAGTTGGGGGTGAGGATGAAGCCGGAGGAGAGGGACCTCAAGGTGGCCAAGGTGGCCAAGGTCTAGCTAGAATTGATATGACTCCGCTAGTGCAAGCAATAGCGGGAGCGTTCCAGGCCGCAGTGGCGGGAGCCCAGGCTGCAGTTCAGCCTAGGTGTGATGATGCTAGCTTACCTTTGGAGAGGCTCCGTAGCTTAGGGGCCGAAGAGTTTAGAGGATCTACTCCGGAGAGGTCGGAGCTATGGTTGGAGAAGACAGTTCGTATCTTGGCTCAGATGGGTTGTGCGGGCGCACGTAGATTGGGTTGTGTAATCTCACTGCTTCAGGGTGATGCCTACACCTGGTGGGTCACCATCACTACCAGGGTTCCAGAGGCCGAGATAGATTGGGATTTCTTTGAGTTTGCTTTCAGAAAGAGGTAGTTGGGACCGAGGTACTTGGATGAGAAGAAGCGAGAGTTTATGGCTCTTACTCAGGATGATGCTTCTGTGACTGATTATGAGATCCGCTTTGCTCGCTTGAGTCAGTATGCCCCAGAGTTGATTCCTACTGAAGTGGAACGCTGCAACCGTTTTCGATACGGATTGAATGAAGAGGTTAAGAGGTACACGTTGGCTTCTGACTACTCAGACTTTGATGTGTTGGTCGCGAGGGCCAAGGATTTGGAGCATAGTTTGGGTGCAGCCAAACGAGCTGGTGGTTCTGGTTCTAGAAAGAGGCATAACCACTTTGATGGTAGAGATGCTAAGAGACACAAGGGTGGCGGACACCAGTTTAATCAGAGACGTGGCGGTGGCCACCATGGTAGGGGCCATCAGGGCCATAGGGGAGGAGGGCGCTTGCCCGAGTGTGCACAGTGTGGGAGACAGCACACTGGAGAGTGCTGGGGTAACTTTCATGCTTGTTGGAACTGTGGTTCGAGAGACCACTTTAGGAGGGACTGTCCACGTCAGGCAGCTCAGGCACCGAACATAGCTCAGGCTCCTGCAAGAGGTAATGATTTTCAGAGAGGCCGTGGGCGCGGTCGTGGCTACTTCCAGCTGAGGGCTGATGCACCTAGGGTAGATGCTCAGAGGAACCTTGCTCATGTTGTGGCTGTGCAGCCAGAGGCGGGAGGACCAGCGAGGGTCTATGCTCAGAGAGAGGCCGGTAACGACACCGATGTGATAGCAGGTAATTTTGAGTTACAGTCTATGTCCTTGCTTTCTTTGGTTGATTCGGGTTCTACGCATTCCTACATTTTGAGTAAGCATGCACAGAAGTTAGATATTCCTGTTGAGATCTTAGACGTAGGTATGCATGTTACTAGCTCCTTTGGTGAGACAGTTGTAGTTAGACGTATGTATAGGAGGTGTCCACTGAAGATTCAGGGTCATGTGTTCTCAGTTGATATGATGGAACTTCCTTTCTACGGTTTTGATATTATTTTGGGTATGGATTGGTTGGTTGAGCATCGGGCTAGTGTGGACTTTGAGACAAAGAGAATTTCCTTGAAGCTTTCTGATGACTACGAGGTAGTGGTAGTGGGCGAGAACATTAAGTTCTTGTCTAATGTGGTGTCAGCTTTAGAGGCACATAGGTTGATGGACTCCGGATGTGGGGCCTATTTGGCTTATGTTATGAATCCGGATATGAGTGAAGCTAGACCGAAAGATATCAGAACAGTGTGCGACTTTCCAGATGTGTTTCCTGAAGAGTTGCCGGGTTTGCCTCCTGACAGAGATGTTGAGTTTGTGATTGAGACAGTTTCAGGGTCTAACCCAGTTTCGATAGCTCCGTATCGTATGGCTCCGAAAGAGTTGAAAGAATTGAAGAGTCAGTTGCAAGAATTATTAGACCGTGGTTTCATTAGGCCTAGTAGTTCTCCGTGGGGTGCTCCAGTGTTGTTTGTGAAAAAGAAGGATGGTAGCATACGCATGTGTATTGACTATAGACAGCTGAATCAGTTGACCGTGAAGAACAAGTATCCGTTGCCTCGTATAGATGATTTGTTTGATCAGTTGAGGGGTGCTTCAGTATTCTCGAAGATAGATTTGAGATCCGGATACTATCAGTTGAAGGTGAAAGAGTGTGATGTTCCGAAGACAGCATTTAGGACTAGATATGGTCACTATGAGTTTCTTGTGATGCCATTTGGGCTCACGAATGCACCAGCAGCATTCATGGACATGATGATCAGAATTTTTAGAGACTATCTAGACCGGTTTGTGGTTGTCTTCCTTGATGATATACTTGTGTACTCAAAGACAGAAGAAGAGCATGATGAGCACTTGAGATTTGTTTTGCAGAGATTGTTGAGCAATCAGTTGTATGCGAAGCTCAGTAAGTGTGAGTTCTGGATTCGAGAGGTTGTATTTCTTGGCCATGTTGTTTCGGCCGAAGGCATCCGAGTTGATCCATCGAAGATTGAGGCTATTGTTGAGTTGAAACAACCTAAGTCCGTGACCGAGATTAGGAGTTTCCTAGGATTAGCCGGTTACTATAGGAGGTTCGTTGATGGCTTCTCTAGAGTAGCTGCTCCCTTCACTAAGTTGTTGCATAAGGGAGTCAAGTTTGAATGGTCAGATGCAAGACAAAAGGCCTTTGAGAAGTTGAAGGAAGCTTTGACAAATGCTCCAGTGCTAGTACAACCTGTTTCAGGTAAGGAGTTTGTGATTTACAGTGATGCTTCCTACGTAGACTTAGGATGTGTTTTGATGCAAGATAGGAGAGTTGTTGCTTATGCTTCTAGACAGTTGAAGATTCATGAGAAGAACTATCCTACTCATGACATAGAACTAGCCGTAGTTGTGTTTGCATTGAAGATTTGGCGTCACTACTTGTATGGTGAGAAGTGTATAGTTTACACCGACCACAAGAGCTTGAAGTACTTGATGACACAGAAAGAGTTGAATTTGAGACAGAGGAGATGGCTAGAGTTGTTAAAAGATTATGATTTGACTATTGAGTACCATCCGGGTAAAGCAAACGTAGTGGCTGATGCTTTGAGTAGAAAAGTGGCCGTTGAGCTGAGAGCTATGTTTGCTAGGTTGAGTGTGTCCGATGATGGTGGTTTGATCACCGAGTTGCAAGTGAAGCCTTCTTTGATTCATTTGATTAGAGAGAAACAGTTGCAAGATGCGAGCTTAGTTCCTCATGTTCAAGACATAGCCGAAGGAAGACCGACTGAGTATAGTTTCAGTGGTGAGAGCTTGTTGTGCTTTAGAGAAAGAATTGTGGTACCGGAAGATGTTGAGCTGAGGCGTCAGATTTTGAGCGAAGCGCATTCGAGTCCCTTTTCTATGCATCCGGGTAGTACCAAGATGTATCGAGATCTGAAGAATGATTACTTCTGGGTTGGTTTGAAGAGAGATTTAGCCGAGTATGTGAGCCGTTGCAAGGTTTGTCAGAGAGTGAAGGCAGAACATCAGGTTCCTTCAGGTTTACTACAGCCTTTGAAGATTCCGGAATGGAAGTGGGAGAGAATCACCATGGATTTTGTATCGGGGTTGCCTTTGTCTCCTTCGAAGAAGAATTCAGTTTGGGTGATTGTTGATAGGTTCACTAAGTGTGCTCACTTCTTAGTAGTGAACACTACGGATTCCTTAGACAAGTTGGCAAACTTGTACATTCGTGAGATTGTGAGACTTCATGGAGTTCCGAAGTCTATAGTTTCAGATAGGGATCCTAGATTTACTTCGAGGTTCTGGAGTTGTTTGCATAGTGCTTTGGGTAGTCGTCTGAATTTCAGCACATCTTATCATCCGCAGTCCGATGGGCAGTCAGAGCGAGTGATACAGATTCTAGAGGATATGCTTCGTTGTTGTGTGATTGATTTTCAGGGTTCTTGGGAGAAGCACTTACCGTTGGTTGAGTTTGCTTATAACAACAGTTATCAGTCTAGTAGTCAGAGGTTGTTACCTATGCCAGATTTGCTTAAGGGAGCCACAAAAAAGGTGAAGTTGATTTGTGACCGTTTGAAAGCGGCTTCGGATCGTCAGAAGTCTTATGCAGATTTGAAGAGGAAAGAGATTGAGTACACAGTGGGTGAGAAAGTGTTTCTGAAGGTATCTCCGTGGAAGAAGGTAATGAGATTTGGCCGAAAGGGCAAGTTGAGTCCGAGGTTCATTGGTCCGTATGAGATAGTTGAGCGGATTGGGCCCGTAGCTTATCGATTGAGGTTACCTTCTGAGTTAGAAAAGATCCATGATGTCTTTCATGTATCTATGCTTAGGAGATATAGATCAGATCCTTCGCATGTGATGCCCGTTGAGGAGATAGAGTTGAATCCGGATTTGTCCTATAATGAAGAGCCCATTGAGATACTTGCTTCTGATAGCAAGGTGTTGCGTGGCAAGACCATAGAGTTGGTCAAGGTGTTGTGGAGACATAGAGGTGTGGAAGAGGCCACGTGGGAGAGGAAAGCTGATATGGTTGAGCAGTTTCCGTATTTGTTTCCACCAGGTAATTTCGGGGACGAAATTCCTTAAGTGGGGGAGAGTTGTAACACCCGGGTTTAGGGGTTAGGTGAAAATAATATTTTAATATTATTTTGGGCTCGGTCTTATAATTAAAATGATTTCCAAGAATTTTGGGTTTCATTCCAAATTTAATTCTAGTTACTATGTTTTTGCAATTTCACCCCAAATAGCCATGGAGGGTATGCCCTTGTGAATACCCCATTTCATTAAGGGCAATTTGGTCTATTGACTTTTGGGATTTAAAACAACAATTAAAACACCCATTTCTTCCTATTTTCCCACTATTCACCTTCTTCTACAACGTGAAAAGAGTCTCCTCCCTTCAATCTACTATTCCATCCTATTTCGTCTCCGTTTCAGCTCCAAATTGAAAGGTAATGGTAATTTTGAACTCCCCTCACCTTCCTCTTCCTAAAAGTACAATCTATTTTAGTTTCCATGAAGCTTTTAGAAAATAGAGATTTTGAATGTTTTGATTAAAAATGGTGTCTTTATGTTGCAAAGTTAAATGTTTTGATTTAATATGTTTAGTAATGGTGTATAGAGGCCAAATGATACTACATATATGAATTTCAAATGATTTGGGGCAATTTTCGGAATTGGGTTTTG
Organism: Hibiscus tridactylites; assembly: GCA_958450335.1. Taxonomy (NCBI): domain Eukaryota; kingdom Viridiplantae; phylum Streptophyta; class Magnoliopsida; order Malvales; family Malvaceae; genus Hibiscus; species Hibiscus tridactylites. Next base: position 37,570,874 of record OY288280.1, read on the forward strand.
AGAGGGTTTTTGGAGGGTTTTAAAGTGGGTTTTGGGGTTGTTTAAGGTTGGTTCTTGAGGGCTGTAGGTAGTATGATATATGAGGATCATTTTGGATGAAATTGAGGCTTGTTTGGGTGCTTGAAATGGAAGAAATCAGTGGGTTATAGAGGCTACTCGAAAATTCTGTTTTGTGACTTTGTTTGGGGTGTTAAATGCTTGTTAATGTTAATCCGGGTTGTTTCCGATGATGTGTTATTGATTCGAACGTTTTGGTTGTGTTTGAGATGATTAGAATCGAGCTTGGGCATCGGTGAAGCATCGGGAGGGTATCCGGAGAGTTGAAGGTTGTGGCTTGCTTGGTCTTGTGCTTGGAAGCTTAGGTGAGTGGTTGATTTCCTTGAATGATTTTAAATTAGTTGGTTCGAGTATGTGGACTAGGTTGGGCTTGGTAGACCCACCTAGAGTTAGGATTAGGGTGGTAGCCTAATCCTAAGCTTGATCTAAGCCTTTGGATGAACTCAATTGTGTGAATGTATATGCCTCGTATGCCATGTGATATGAATGTTTATGTATATTGTTTTATACATGTGAGTTGTGGCATGGGTTGTATTGCTTAAAGCATGCATGGTGATGGTTCATGGTTGTGTCCATGGTGAGTACGTGCTAAGCACGGAAATGATTGAAATGTGTGTTGTGGAATGAGTAAAATATTGGCACTAGTATACTTAAATACAAATGATCGATCATTAGGATGTTAGTGTGTACACATGAGTCTAAAGTCGCGCGTGGCCTTGGTGGCGTTGAGTCACCAAGGAGGAGTACGGGTACGCCCGGAAATGGTATCTAAATATAGTCGGTGATGAGTGGAATCCCATCGACGGGGCGTGAGGATGAGTGGAATCCCCTCCGCGAGACCGGTGATGAGTGGAATCCCACCGAGGTAATGTGGTTGTTGGATATGAGTTACCAACGAGTCTATCCGCGTATTTGGGTCATAACTAGGTGCCAATGTTGATTGATATATGTAGCAATGTGTTGAGATATATGAGCTGTTTGGATGTTTATATGTGATTGCATGTATGGTAGTATTGAACTCTTAATTAAGGCATACATGTAATACATTGCTCATGCATTTATACCTTGTGGACCTTGGTAAGTGTAAATGGCTTTGGCTAGATCGTGCTCGGACCCTGCAATGTTGAGGTTTGTTTTTAGAGCTTACCCTCACTAAGCATCCTTGCTTACGCTCTCTTTGTTCAACATTGCAGATCCTTAGTTCGTGGGTTGCTCGGGCAAGAGGAGGGCCTCCAAGTGTGGTTTGGATTGAATTCACCAAGTATGGGTTTAAAATACTAGACATGTAATGGTCGAGCAATGGGATGTGTAATGTTTTGTGGTTGTTGTTGGTTGGTAGGAGCATGTGTAGACTCCTTTATATACATTGCTTTTGTATGGTTGTGTTGCCATGTTGAATGTTAACTCATGCCTATTTACTTGCTTGAATGTTAGCCTATGCCTTAAGAGTTTCTACATGTGTTTGAATGTTGTTGAATGAATACATGTTATGGATTATTGCCTTGGTACTAGATATGTCTAAATATTGTTGAAGCATGCTTGTATGATTGCTATACCTTAGGATGTCTTGCATTGAAGTTGCTTGGTGTCTTGGGGATGTTTTGGGGCATCCTTGTGCCTCAAAACAGCCCAGAAAAGTCTGCAGACAGGGGGTGTTTCGGAACGGGTCCCCGTGTTCCGAAATGGCCCTGCGTAAATGGCCTGTCGTTTCGAAACGGATGAGGGTCGTTCCGGAACGTTTTCGCCACTGGAATTTTGAGAAATTGGCGAGATGAAGCCGTTCCGAAACGGGCCTTTGAAGTTCCGAAATGGTCAAATCTCGTTGACTACGAGATATTGACCGTCAAGGTCGTTCCGATACGGGTCACCCCTGTTTCGGAACGGTCACCTTGTGGTTGACCCAGGCCCGTTGACCAGGTCAGGGCGTTTCGGAACACCCTATAGGTGTTTCGAAACGGCCTGCTGGAATGAAGTAAAATGGACTGTTTATGTTTGTTTGGTCGGTGAGTGATGCGTTGTTTGGTTCTTCCGCTGCTGTGCTTCACATAGGATTATAATTGCATCTAGATAAGATTAATGTTAAAAGAAATTTTCCGGGTCGTTAACCGAGGGGAAGCCTTAACGGGTTTCGCTTTGGTTTTCCCCGTGTGGCCCACTCGGACCGGTCATCCGACCAGACCGGGACGAGGGGGTTACAAATTATTTCCTTTTAGAGCTTTGTTTAATAATGTATACTTAATTAATATTTCATCAAAATATTTACTTAATATATAGAAATAATTCAAAGTGAATACTCCTTTGTATCTATTTTACTTTTCATTTAATTCTATCTATTTTACTTTTCATTTAATTCTAAAGATACATTTTGGTTTACTTTTTACATATTTTGAGCCATAGAGATTTTTTTTCTTAAAGAAAAAAAACCTAGATTAAGTTAACCATAAACCACTATAAATAAAGAATCTGCAATCACCTTCGAGACAAAGCTCTCCTTTGGTTCTGTTATCTTTCTTCCAAGCTTCCAACCAGGGCCATGGGTACTCAACATTATTTTATATTTTTTCTACATTTTTATATTTTATGATTCCATGATTTATTGTAGCTCTATCTAGCTAGTATTATATTCGAGATTCGAATCGATGTATGTATTATAATTTGTTTTGACGTAAACTTGTATTTTCAATTGAGTGGGTACAGGTATTCAAAGTTTGTTCCACAATAAAACTTTTCTTCTAGTGGGAGCAGCTGTGATTGTGTTGATCGTCCTGCTTCTCGTAGCAGTATGGTGGTTTCGGGCACTGTCGCGGTGGCCAGAAAAAAGATACATCGTCCTCATCCTCGTACACAACCTCATTTAAATCTTCATCCTATTTTTCATCCTCGTAGTCAGAAGAATAAAATAATCGGACGGTTGAAGGTTTTAAGTAACATAACAAAGTTATGCAATAACAGGAAAGGGTCGATAATATTGTAGGCTACCCTCCTCACATTCATTACAACATTATGTCTTGTGATTTTAATGGTTAATCAATAAATTATAGTATCTTTATAATATTCTATTTCATATTTAATTAGCTTCTTTTATAATATATCAATATTGGCTGAATATTCAATTGTCTTTTTTTCATTTTGAAATTATAGTTGTATATTCTACTGGTAACTAAAATTAATAAATGCAATGTTAACGTGTAAATTGATTTCATTAATTAAATTTGTCAAATAAATAAAAAATAATGTAAAATTAAAATTCTATGAAAACAAAATTATAAATTTCAACATTTTTTCTACGACATGTGTCTAAAGAGTTGTATGGTTTGAATCTTTTTTAAGGTGTTTTGTAATTATACGACTTCTATGTTTGGTGTCCTTACAACTAATTGTAACATGATTAAACCTAACAAGTGATTTTAGTGGAAAGCAGACGATGTTCATTTTAAGAGATTAAAGTTCAAATCACTTTATCTGCTAGATGAGTGTGCATTGTCAAAGGGTTAAAAATATTTATGAATAGATATTATCTTATAATCACTCTACTATTCAAAAAAAATATTGTACAATGATTTTTACATTTTATTAATAGAAAATTATATTACTGAGTAAAAAAAATTACTATAAATCGCATTTGATTTAAACAATTTTAAATTTTTTGAAAAAAATTATACGTGCTAAAAGAAATTTCATGTGAATAATAAGAACTCAAGATATGAAATTCATGTGTCTGATGTTGTTAATAAATAACAATAATTTTTAAAAAAATAAAGTTCAAAGATTATTTTAACCTTAAGATAATTATTTGATGAATCTTTAATCAAAAGTTATGTTTTCATAAGCGAGCTTTTAAAACTGCCATTTACCCTTTTAGGGGCTCTAGAGTCTAAATTCTCACTAAATCTTAATATCTAAACCCTTCAAACTATACATTTTTTGCTTGAAAAAACGTATAATTTTATTGATAAAAATCATACAACGCCACCGTTATCATAAGTCTTATTAAAAACTTCTTTAAACCTAATAAACAGAAAATAGTACTTATAATAATGTTCCAAAGTAGAACATAACACCAAACACTAGAAAAATCACCATAAAGTAAACAAACACAACACTACATGTAAACCCAAACAATATTGTGCTGCCACAATACAGATCCTCCAGCAAAGTCACCATCACTCCATCATTTGAACCTACGAGGAATTCTCGACATTACCTTTAGCAAGTGCATTCGTCAAATTATTAGTCTCGTGCGATAAATATTATGAAAACAAACAGAAGTCATCATTAAACATACCTCATAATAGTATTCGATGTGTATGATTTGATGTCTTATAAAATTATATTGTTTTTTGATAAAAAATATATATATAATAAAAATTATATTAGAATATTACATTATGTTAGTGTAGACTAACAAGTCGTTCGACTAAGGATTTCTCAGAGAAAACAGAAGAAGAATTTGTATGAAGAGGATAATTTTCAGAGTTTTCACATATCTCTCTTTACATTGATTTCAGCTATTTATATTATCTAGGGTAGCTAGGGTGCAACGAAATCTGTTAGCCTGGTAGGTGCGCGCCTTTCTCTCGTGCTTTTGCGTAGTGTCGCCGTCTTTGTTGCTGACTCAGCTTGCTCGGGTCCCACTCTAACGACATTCTCTGCTATAGCATTCTTTGTAGGTTCCTCCACCATAGTCTCATGTGAATCACTCGTGACATTACCCCCCTCGTTTTCAAGAACCTTGTCCTCAAGTGTGAAACCGATATTTTAATTTTGATATAACTAAAGAACCTAAGGACTAAATTGAAAATGTGAAAACGAATTTTTAAGTCCTCAAACATCCCTATATGATTTAAAGAATATGCCTAAGTTAAAAAGTAAGTTTTCCAAATATTTTCTAAGTGTTCTTAAAGCCAAAACAGTGATTTTCGAGTCCCTGTTTCGAAACGGCCTAAGGCGTATCGAAATGGTTTTGAAACTATCAACCCATGTTTCGAAACGGGTATCGAAACGTTTTCAACACTGCCAACCTGTGTTTCGAAATGAGTTTCGAAACGACTTTAGAACATAGAGAAACCGTATCGAAACGACATACAGTGTTTCGAAACGGTTCTTCATTTGATTTGAAAAATAAGACCGTTGCAAGTTTTTAACAGGTTTTTAAGAAACCGTTAAGGCGTTTCGAAACGAGTTCAAGCCGTTTCGATACAACCCTTGACAGTGGCAAAAGTGTTTCAAAACAAGTTTCGAAACAACTCTTAGCGTATCGAAACAGGTCAGACCGTTTCGATACGGGCTCTTTAATGCACCCCAACGGCTCTTTCTATTTTGGTTTGTTTTGAAATAGGGTCGGGCGTTTCGAAACGGTTGGTTGCAGACTGCATTTGTGCCTAAATCCCAATATTGTCTAGAAACCCCAATTGTATTTTTCATTCTTATCATTTCAATTGGGTTGAGTGCTTGTAATTGGGCTACAATTTGTATTGAGAGATACTTTCTTAGCCAACAAAATCTTTGTTCTATTTGTGTGAGGATTGGGTTAAATTTTGGGTAGGAAATTTAACCGAAAATTGTAAGGGTTACCTCCTTAGCCTAGAAAAGGGGAAGAGCAATTAGTGGAATTGTTGCAAATCTTTAGTGAAGCTAAGGTAGTGGATGTAGAGTTCATTTGGAACTTGAACCATTTTAAAATTCATTGTCTATCTTTCTAATTTGCAATTTCCACCACCTAAACCTTTAAAAATCCAATTCACCCCCCCTCTTGGTTCATTTTGATCATTCGATCCACTCAACAATTGGTATTAGAGCCTACCTCTTTGAGGATTAACAACCACAAGAGGAGTTCCTAAGAAGAGTGTGATCATCCAAAAATCAAGAGATGGCTTCAACCTCCGGTTCGGGCATGTACGAGTCTCAATCCACTACAAAGCCGCCCTTCTTCAATGGTGACAACTACCCGTTTTGGAAGAATAGAATGCGCCTCTTCATCAAGTCCAATGACTACTTGGTTTGGGATGTAATTGAAGATGGCCCCTACATTCCATTGAAGCAAGATAGTGAAGGCAAGATGATTTTGAAGAAAAAAGTAGAGGTGAGTGAAGAAGAAAGGAGAAAGATCCAAATAAATGACAAAGCTCTCCACATGTTCTTTTGTTCATTTGGTCCGGACATCTATTCCAAAGTATCATCCATTGAGAGTGCCAAAGAAGTGTGGGACACTCTTGAGACTACCTATGAGGGAACCAATGATGTCAAGGAAACTAAGATTGGAATTCTCAATCTTAGTTATGAAAATTTCAAGATGGAACCCGATAAGACGGTGTCCAAAATGTTTGATCGGTTCTCCACCATAGTCAATGGGCTCAAAGGATTTGGAGAGACAATACCGGAAGACAAGCTTGTCCGGAAGCTACTCTATTCACTTCCCGAATCTTGGGATGGGAAGAGAACCGCCATCATAGAAGCTAAAAATTTGAAGACTTTAAAGCTTGATGAGCTAGTGGGTTCTCTCCTTACACATGAGATTATGAAGCAAGGAAGGGAAGAAGAGAAGAAGAAAGAAGAGAAGAGAGTAGAAAAGCTAGAGGTTGAAAAGAAGAAGAAGATGTGAATAGCTCTCAAACCTTCACTACTTGAGGAGAGCTCTTCTAGTGAAGAGGATGAGCTAGAAGAATTGGCTATGATAGCCAAACGATTCTCACGCTTTATGAGGTCCAACCGGGGAAGAAAAATTCAAAGGAAGATGGACTTCAAAAGTAAGAACAAAGAAGAAGGAAGGGATCAAATCATTTACTTCGAGTGCAATAAACCCGGCCACATACGTTCGGAGTGCCCTCAACTCAAGAAGAAGGGCTTTGAGAAGAAGAAGAAGAAGCTCAAAGCCAAGCTTGCTACTTGGAGTGATGAGGAGTCATCCGAGGATGACGAACAAGAAGTGGCCAACCTTTGCCTCATGGCACTTGAGGAAGATTCCTCCATGGTAACCTCCAACTCATTATCTTTAGATTTTACATATGATGAATTAAATGATGCATATGATGAGTTACAAGAGGTCTATGATGAATTAGTTGAGAAGTACAAGGAGTCGGTCATTAGGAATAAGAAAACCATTTTGGAACTAAATGAGAAAAATGACTCACTCTCTCAAGCTAATTCAAAATTTGAGAAAAAGATATTAGGGTTGAAAGATGAACTAAAATTTTTTCAAGATGAAAATGTTGACCTTAATAATCTTTTATTTCAATGTAATAGTGAACACCAAAAGGTGTTAGATGAGTTAAATAAGCTCAAAGAGTTTTTTAGAAATGTTGGTAGTGTCAAGCATGAAATAGGTGAATCTTCAAAATCAAACCAACCTAAGAAAAAGACTAACTACTACAAACAAGGTAGCTTTCCTAGACATAATAGAACTAAAATAATTAGAAGTGTATAGGTTCCTAAAGAACTTGTAAAATCTAATAACATTATTGCTATGGCATCTTGGATTCCTAAGGGAACCAAGGTTTTGGGAGCTAACACTCATGGACCCAAAATGATTTGGGTACCAAAAACAAAAGCTTAATATATTTGTTTGTAGGGGGCATTGCTACAAGGACAAATCACAAAGTCAAAACTCATGGTACCTTGATAGTGGATGGTCAAGGCATATGACCGCAGACAAGAGTAGATTCATGGATCTAGAGCCAAAAAGTGGAGGAGTGGTGACATTTGGTGACAACTCCAAAGGTCACATTAAAGGTATTGTCTCCATAGGTAATCACTCTACTATTCTCATTGAAAATGTCTTGTATGTCGATGGTCTTAAACACAACTTATTGAGCATAAGTCAATTGTGTGATAAAGGATTTAATGTTTTATTTGATAAAAATGGATGCAAATTTGTTGACATTAAATCTAATAATATTATGCTCATATGTCATCGCATAGGGAACATATACATGGTGCATCTAGATGACATACATACATCCCATGCATGCTTAGTAGCACAAAATGAAAATGATGCATGGTTGTGGCATAGGAAACTAGGACATGCTAGCATTAGTGTTTTAGAAAAACTAGTTTCCCTTGATCTAGTTAGAGGTTTACCCAAGATTAAATTCTCAAACGATAAAATTTGTGATGCATGATCTAAGGGTAAACAACATAAGTCTTCCTTTAAATCCATTAATGATGTTTCTACAAGTAGATGTTTACAACTTATCCATATGGATTTATTTGGGCCAATTAGGACTATGAGCTTGTGTGGTAAATCTTATGCATTTGTACTTGTTGATGATTTTTCTAGATTTACTTGGGTTCTATTTTTAAGTACTAAATATGAGGCTTTATAAAAATTCATCACATTTTCAAAACTAACCCAAAATGATCTTGAACTTAGAATTTCACATATTAGAAGTGATCATGGAACCGAGTTTCAAAATTTAGGGTTTGAAGATTTTTTGAATGAAAATGGTATTAGCCACAATTTTTCGGCTCCTCGAACTCCTCAACAAAATAGGGTAGTTGAGAGGAAAAATAGAACTTTGCAAGAAATGGCTAGAACCATGCTTTGTGAAAATAATTTACCTAAATATTTTTGGGCGGAAGCCACAAACACCGCTTGCTATATTGTTAATCGAGAAATGATTAGGCAAATTTTAAAGAAAACACCTTATGAGATTTTAAAATCTAAAAAGCCTAACATTAGCTATTTTCACCCTTTTGGTTGCAAGTGTTTTGTTTTAAATAATGGAAAAAACAACTTAGGTAAATTTGATGCAAAAAGTGATGAAGCTATTTTCATAGGATACTCTTTAACCTCTAAAGCCTATCGAGTATTTAACAAGAGAACTTTAGTAGTAGAAGAATCTATACATGTTGTATTCGATGATAACCTCCTTCCAAGGAAGGATTCTTGTGATGATGATGATGTAGGAATCATAAATGCCTTTGATGGAGGACAAACTTCAAAGGAGGATGAGATTCCAACCACAAAAGAAGAGGACACACAAGATCCACCTCTTGAAGCCTTGAAGGACTTGGCTCTTGAGGAAAAGGAAGTGAGCTACCCAAGGGAATTCAACTATGTCAAAGATGGTGAAATCTAGGGTGATCCATCCAAGGGGGTAACCACTCGATCTTCTCTTAGATTAATGAATCATGTTGCATTTATCTCATGCATAGAGCCTAAGAATATAAAAGAAGCATTGAAAGATGATTTTTGGATTATGGCTATGCAAGAAGAGTTAAATCAATTTGAGAGAAGTAATGTTTGGACATTAGTTGATAGGCCTAGTAATCAATCTACCATAGGAACTAAATGGGTCTTTAGGAACAAGCTAGATAAGAGTGGTAACATTGTGAGAAATAAAGCTAGACTAGTTGTACAAGGTTACACTCAAGAAGAGGGAATAGATTTTGATGAAACCTATGCACCATAGAAGCCATTAGGATGTTGCTTGCATATGCATGTTATCATAATTTCAAGCTTTTTCAAATGGATGTTAAAAGCGCATTTTAAATGGTTTTATAAATGAAGAAGTGTATGTGGAACAACCACCGGGTTTTGAAGACTCAAAATTTCCAAATCATGTTTTCAAACTCACTAAAGCTCTTTATGGTTTAAAGCAAGCTCCTAGAGTTTGGTATGAAAGACTTTCAAACTTTTTAATTGAAAAAGGTTTTCAAAAAGGTAAGGTGGACACTACACTTTTTATAAAAATATATAAAAATGACATCTTAGTAGTTCAAATTTATGTTGATGATATTATTTTTGGTTCTACTAACGAATGTCATTACAAAGAGTTTGCTAAGCTAATGCAAGGTGAATTCGAGATGAGCATGATGGAGGAGCTCTCATTCTTTTTGGGACTCCAAATCAAGAAAAAGAAGGATGGCACCTTCATCAATCAAGCAAAGTACATCAAGGATATGCTCAAGAAGTTTGGCTTGGAGAATGCAAAGCCTCAAGCCACACCTATGAGCTCATCTACAAAGCTTGACAAAGATGAAGGAGGTAAGTGTGTTGACTCTAAGCTTTACCGTTCTATGATTGGATCATTGCTTTACCTTACCACAAGTAGACCGGATATCTTGTTTAGTGTTTGCTTGTGTGCTAGGTTTCAAGCTAGTGCTAGAGAGTCTCACCTTATAGCCGTTAAAAGAATTTTTAGGTACCTTAGAGATACTCCTTGTTTAGATCTTTGGTACCCTAGAGACTCCACCTTCAACCTTCATGCTTATTCGGATGCGGATTATGGGGGATGTAAAATCGATAGGAAAAGTACTTCGGGAACTTGTCAATTCCTAGGTAGTATGTTCATATCTTGGTTCTCTAAGAAACAAAATAGTGTAGCCTTATCTACCACCGAAGCCGAGTACATATCCTTAGGGAGTTGTTGTGCTCAAGTCCTTTGGATGAAGCAACAACTCTTAGATTATGATATTAAAGTTGAAACCATACCCCTAAATGTGACAACACTAGTGCTATATGTTTGACAAAAAATCTCATCCAACACTCTAGAACCAAACACATAGAAATAAGACATCATTTCATTAGAGATCATGTCCTTAAAGAAGATGTGGTTATATAGTATGTACACACCTTAAATCAATTAGCGGACATATTTACAAAACCTTTAGACAAAGAGCGTTTTTGGTCCCTAAGGAGAGAGTTAGGTCTAGCTAGCCTATCTTAACCTTTTAGGACCTCTTTTGTGCTTAAAATTGCTTGATCTTGTGAAATGCCATGTTTATGTGTTTTTACTCCTGATTTCATCCATGCCTATAGCTGGGGGGGAGTATGTTTATGTTTGCATATGTTTTTCCTGCTCATTCATGTCATTCATGCAAGTTAGGCCTTAGAAAAAATCAATTTTCTGCACTTTTAGAGTCTCATCTGCACTTCCAGGCCCAGGTGTTTCGAAACGGGTCAATCTGTTTCGATACGGATGCTTTAAATTCATATCTGAGAGAAGGGTGTTTCGAAACGCCTTAACAGGGTTTCGAAACGCCTTAACAGGGTTCCGAAATGTTTTGGCTACTGCCAAGGGGTGTATTGAAACAAGTTTCGATACGAGTCAACGGGGCTTTGATACGGTCAACCCCGTATCGAAACGGTTAGCTGAAGTCCAAAAGACGGTCAAACCTTCATGCTCGCGTTTCGAAACGGTCAAGACCGTTCCGAAGCAGATTCACGGACTGCTTTAAGAAGGGCTTTTAATGATAAAGTTGCACTTTAATTAAAACTCTCTCAAACCCTAAAAACCCTTGCACGATTTTTTCCTATAAAAACCCTCTAAACCTCTTTGTTTTTCACCAAATCTTGAGGGGGTTTTTCTCTAAAACACAAGTCTAAGCAAGATTCAACAATATTGTGCAAGGATTTTCACCCATTCATCCAAAGTCCCAAATTAAGGTATTTTTCCTCTTTTTCTTTTTCCTTCAATTTGTATTCAAATCTTATGTTAGAAAATTTTATTTTTGTATATTTTATATGTTTTTACGCTTGGGTTTTTCATATCTTGTAAAAAAAATTCAAAATCTTCAATTTTCTGATTCGAATATAAAAATTTTCACTCGTATTTTTTTTATTGTTTTTCTCTTAATTTTTTTGTTTTTGTTTTGTTTTGTATATTTGTTTTAAAAACTTGTTTTTAAACTTAAGTGGGATTTACCATTGGATTGAATTAAGAAATCTATGCATACACTTAATTCTTTTTAAAACTTGCTTGCTTATATTTTTAGGATGACGGAGAATGTTAGCAAAAAGCGTAAGACCGGTCAAGCTAGTGACTCGAGTATTCGTCCAAATCTCACCTTGCTCTTTCAAAAATCTCTTCGAACTCCAGAGATGAGAGAGCATTTCAAATATGTCAAGGAGTACGAAGTTCGTCGTGAGCGTGTGATTGATCTCCACCTCCTTGACTCCGAGCGCTTTCTTTTATGTTACCTCGAACGTTTAAGAGAATGTGATTTCCTTGTCTTGTTGAGCATCTCAGACATTTTCTACAAACACATGGTACTTCTCTTTTACTCCAATGCTCAACTTATCAATGATGAAGAAAATTCTGAAGTTGTTGGGATTGAATCTTTTATTTTGGGGAAAAAGATTGTAGTTAATGTCCCTCTCTTGGAGTCTACGTTTTCACTTAAGGATGTTGGAATTGAGAATGTGAGTCACTTTGGATCTCACACCGGTCAGGTGCTTACTTTGAATGCACACGATCGTTTCCTCCATTTGATGGTCTCGTGGTTCCTTCGCCCCTCCGGAGGTAAATATTCTCACATCCGTCATGTTGACTACTTTTGGCTTGAGTGTTTCTGTCGTGGTGAGCGCCCTAATCTAGTTAAGATCATGTTTGCCGAAATGGTTAACAATGTTAAGCTTCGTGACACCGATGCTCTGAAATCCTTTACTTATGGAACGGTTTTAAGTCACATCTTTAGCAAGCTTAATCTTGATTGCACCTACGACTCTCCGGAACCTCGCAAGTCAAAAATTGGTGAGTCCTCTCTCCGTAAGTCCAGTTTTCGCTATGTAAACGATGGAATTTGGGACCGTGTTGATAGGGCGGCACCTCCTCCTCCTCCTCCCGTTGAACCTCAACCACAAGCTCAAGTTGCGAACAATGAAGCTCTCACGGCTTTGATTACCGAACGGTTCAACGCCATGGACACTAACATGGCTTCGGGCTTTGGTGCTATCAATACACGTTTGCAAAATGTAGAGGATCGACTCCAATCCCTTGAGAATTCACACTCGGCCATGGACATGTCCTTCTCCACCTTCTATGGCCAATGGATGAAGTTTCGCCATTCTCAAGTCAAGAGCGATGATGAGACTTCAGATGATGATGGTGACGACGAGGCCTAGGTCTTTCATGACATATCATATTAGCTATGCATTTTAGGATTAAGTTTGCATCTTTATTTTCATTATGTTTTATGAACCTATGCTTTTAGTTTTATTTGGGATTATGCTTTGAACTTATTGTGAAAGATTTATGCTTTGGATATTTTAATTTTATGAATTAATATTATTGTTGCTTATTGCTTATTGCTTAATGCTTATTGTTTCTAACCCTATCTCTTCTTTATGAGTCTTGTTTATTATTTTTGATCTAACAAAAAGGGGGAGAAGAAATCTAAGAGCCAAAAATTCGTTTTAAATGTTTTAAGTGTTTTTAAGTTTTAAACCTTGAATTACAAAGATAAATCTTTTTAAAACTTTAAAAACCAATCTTAAATTGAGGGGGAGTTAGAATGTTTTCAAAATTTTCAAAACTCTTAAAAATTCTAAGTTTGGTTTTGTTATATCAAAAAGGGGGAGATTGTGAAACCGATATTTTAATTTTGATATAACTAAAGAACCTAAGGACTAAATTGAAAATGTGAAAACGAATTTTTAAGTCCTCAAACATCCCTATATGATTTAAAGAATATGCCTAAGTTAAAAACTAAGTTTTCCAAATATTTTCTAAGTGTTCTTAAAGCCAAAACAGTGATTTTCGAGTCCCTATTTCGAAACGGCCTAAGGCGTTTCGAAACGGTTTTGAAACTATCAACCCATGTTTCGAAACGGGTATCGAAACGTTTTCAACACTGCCAACCTGTGTTTCGAAACGAGTTTCAAAACGGCTTTAGAATATAGAGAAACCGTATCGAAACGAAATACAGTGTTTCGAAACGGTTCTTCATTTTGATTTGAAAAATATGACCGTTGCAAGTTTTTAACTGATTTTTAAGAAATCGTTAAGGCATTTCGAAACGGGTTCAAGTCGTTTCGATACGACCCTTGACAGTGGCAAAAGTGTTTCGAAACAAGTTTCGAAACGGCTCTTAGCGTATCAAAACAGGTCAGACCGTTTCGATACGGGCTCTTTAATGCACCCCAACGGCTCTTTCTATTTTGGTCTGTTTCAAAATAGGGCCGGGCGTTTCGAAACGGATGGTTGCAAACTGCATTTATGGAGGTGAGATAACACCCCCAACGGCTCTATTGATGAATGCAACAACCACAACGGCTAGAAATCAATGAGAAGGTATAAAAGGGACCTCTAAAAAGCTCCAGCAACAACTATTGATCCAAAAGCAAACATCCAAACATCAAATCCAAGCATTTGTGCCTAAATCCCAATATTGTCTAGAAACCCCAATTGTATTTTTCATTCTTATCATTTCAATTGGGTTGAGTGCTTGTAATTGGGCTACAATTTGTATTGAGAGATACTTTCTTAGCCAACAAAATCTTTGTTCTATTTGTGTGAGGATTGGGTTAAATTTTGGGTAGGAAATTTAACCGAAAATTGTAAGGGTTACCTCCTTAGCCTAGAAAAGGGGAAGAGCAATTAGTGGAATTGTTGCATATCCTTACTGAAGCTAAGGTAGTGGATGTAGAGTTCATTTGGAACTTGAACCACTCTAAAATTCCTTGTCTATCTTTTTTAATTTGCAATTTCCACCACCTAAACCTTTAAAAATCCAATTCACGCCCCCCCCCCCCTCTTGGTTCATTTCGATCATTCGATCCACTCAACATCAAGGTTCACATGTGCATGCATATCGTCTGGAAAAAATGAATCTGCAAGGAGAGGCAGTGGTGTTATCTGTTCCAGAGGTTGTCCTTTGCACGCCTTCAGTTGAGAGATATGAAATATCGGGCGTATACGAGAAGCAGGTGGTAGTTCGAGCTTGTAAGCAACTAGTCCGATACGTTGTAACACGCGGTACGGTCTAAAAAACCTTGGTCCGATCTTCTAATTGTTGCTCAACTTTAGAGATGACTGTGATAGGGCTGAAGCTTGACAAATGCCCAAGAACCCTCAGTTAGTTCCATCTCCCTGTGATGTTTTTCCGCCTGGTTCTTCATACGTGCCTGAGCGTGTGTCAAATTTGTCTTCAATTCACGCAGAAGAACATCCCTCTCTCTGAGTTCTCGAGCCACGTGGTCATTGTGCGTGCTACCTTCTAGATAATCTATTATAGCTGGTGGATCTCTGCCGTAAATAGCTTTAAAAGGCGTCATCCCTGTCGAAGCTTGGTGCGATGTGTTGTACCAGTATTCTACCCATGGTAACCACTTCTCCCATTGCTTTGGCTCACTGCCAACCATGCATCGCAAATACATCTCCACACATCAGTTAAGTGCCTCTGTTTGACCATCGATTTGTGGGTGATAGGCCATACTCATACACAAAGTAGTGCCTTGCAAACGAGCCATTTCCTTCCATAGATCACTTAAAAACACTTTGTCTCGGTCACTAACCATAGAACATGGAATTCCATGGAGCTTGATGACCCCTTGTATCATCACCTTAGCTACAAAAACTGCATCAAAGCGCTTAGGCAATGCAAAAAAATGGCCATATTTCGTCAGACAGTCAACCACAACTAAAATCACTTCTTTACCATTGGAGTTAGGCAATCCGGTTATAAAATATAATGCGATGTCTTCGAATACTTGATTAGGAATGTTTAATGGCTGAAGCAAAATAGTTGGTGCCAGACTCTCATTCTTCATTCTCTGACATGTTTGGCACTCCCGAACCAAGTTGCGTACATCTCTACGCATACCTCTCCAGTAAAAATTTGAGGCTAGGTGATGAAACATGCGCAACACTCCAGAAAGGCCCCCTACAGATGACTCATGGAACTCACATAGTATTCGGGTCCGGAGGCTTTCTATATCTGGAACACACACTTTCCTATGTTGCAGAATCAACCCTGCAGATTCGGTGAACTCCCGGTGCTCCATACTGCCCCGAGCGATATGATTTTTTATCCCTTACAACTGATTATCCATTTTGGTCGCTGCTCGAATCTCATCCATTATGCCAAATGTTGTCTGTGTAAGAGCCATAAAAGTGGAATGTACCTCCCTGGATAATGCATCTGCAGCAGAATTTAGACGTCCTGGTCTGTATTATATGTCAAAATCGAACCCAATCAATTTGGAGAGCCACCGTTGTTGCTCCGGCGTTTGAATAATCTGTTGATTAAGTTCGCGCAGGGATTTTTGATCAGTAATTATGATAAACTTATGACCCAACAGATATTGTCTCCATTTGCCGACTGCCTGGGTGATGGCGTACATCTCTCTTTGATACGTAGAGGCGTTTTGCATCCTTGGACCGAGTTTATGACTGAAAAAGGCTAATGGTTGTTTGCCCTGACTTAACACGGCTCCGATTCCCACTCCTGAGGCATCGGTCTCCACGATAAACTCTTGATCGAAACAGGGCAAACCTAACATTGGGGCCTCGCTGAGAAGTTTTTTTTACTTTTCAAAAGTTGTTTGTGCTGTAATAGTCCACTGGAACTTCAGCCCTTGACGCAATAAGTCTGTGATGGGTGCTGCGACAGTAGCAAAACCGCGTATAAACTGGCGATAGTAACTCGCGATGCCGAGAAAGCTTCGAACCTCTTTGACATTGGTGGGTGTGGACCAATCCCGGATAGCCTGCACTTTGCTTGGGTCCATAGCCAATCCATCGTGCGATATAATGTGCCCCAAATATTCCACAGATTCTCGGCCAAACAAACACTTTGACTTCTTGGCCACTAAATTTTGATCGCTGAGAACCTACAACACTTGTCGAAGGTGAGACAAATGATTATCCCAAGTTCTGCTAAAAACCAAAAAATCACGGCCTTCAATACGTTAGATTTCTTTCCCTTTAATAAAGTAAAGCGTGTTAGTGTTTCTTATAGAGTAATAATTAATAGGGTAAAGTATAAATTTTATCACTCCACTTTCTTTACACTTCTTTTTGGTGAATAAAGTTTAAAAATTTTAATTTTATCACTCAACTTTTGAATTGTTCTTGTTTAGTACATTTATCCTAAAATCAATAACAACAATCTGACCTGATTTGTTTTTTGCTGACGTGGAAGCCACATATTATCCACCCCATTTCTAAGAAAAATGCACTCGTAAATGTACCTTGCTGCGAAAGTCTAAATGGTGGAGAAAGTCATGATTCAGTGAATTTTGCAAAATGGGGTAGTGGAAGCCAAACTATCTCAGCATCCTATCTCTGTACCAGAACTCCACAATAACAAAGTAGATCATCGGTGTAACTGTACACTAGAGATTAGAATTCACCATTAAATGCTTCGGTACATTTACGAGTGCATCGTTATATGACATCCAAATAACTTCCAAAATTATATATGATTATAATAAATCAGAGTAATTAATTGCAAATAAATAACCTATAAAACTAACTTTTCATTCTAATATTTGTTTTATTGGCAATTCAAATTAATCTGAGATCTAAACACTCTCAGATAGTTGTGTACCAATTCCGTGTGAGTTTTCTTCGCACTCTATCTACATACACATCCAAATAATATTTCTTTGATTATTTTTCAGATAAACTAAAAAATATTTTAAAATTAAGTAAATTTAAACTTTTAAATCAAATTCAAAATGTTACCTACTAACAAGATGGAAAGTACTCAATCTTCGAGCAACCGATGTAAAAAATAAAAGTCGTTCTCATGCCTAAGCTTGCAATAACAACAAACATCCACCAACACATTTACCTTTTCACCAACTTTTAATTGAGTGACCTTGAACAACTCACGGTACAAGAATGCCAATATTGCTAACCCCCAACTATAATTAGCAGCTTCTAAAGATGATGACAGAAATGGTAGATGCCATGTATGAACAAGATTGTCATATTTATCCTGCATCATTATCCCCCCAATGAGCTATAAAATATATGCTCGACTTTCCTTACTAATCTCTTCCGGTGTATTATCGCTAGTGAGTTTGAGTTCTCTCCATAACCAAGTCATTTTGATATGAGATCATTTCACATCAGATCCATTTGGAACCTTATTGAAGTACGCATTGCAAAGACTTACAGGTGTAGCCTCAGTAAGCTAACCATTGGCCTCCCGTTTATCGGGATCTCGATTAGCATGACCATGTCTTCGAGCGTAAAGGTGCATTCTCCACACAACATGTGAAATGTATGTATTTTCGGTCTCCAACGCTCAATTAGTGTGATAATTAAACTGAAAATTATCATGTAACCATGAATTAATGTGGAATGATAAAATCATGCATTTTTCAACCATGGAATCATATCACTGTGTGGGAGATCATTCCCCATGCTTGATGATGTTTAAAAAATTCCTTTGTAGCTTGCATTAATAAAAATTTATTACAAAATTACATAATTGATTTATTTTTTGATAAATAAGTTATTAAAAATTTGTATCGTATCATTAACCATAACACTAGTGATGTGTTGATTCTGTAATCTCAACAGAGGATCTTGATTAACCATCCTTCTAACAAAGCTACATGACAAGTAAGAAAATATTAATAATAATAAATATCACTAAATCTAATCGTAATACTACTACTTTACAATAGTAATAAATAAAAATATTCATAATCAAATAAAAAAGAAGGCGGCTTGCTAGTTTATAATTTGATGTTAAGAAAATTTTACCAAATTTGCTTCAAATCTTACTTCCTTCTTCTTATTCTTCTTTTTTGGCTCCAAAATTTTATAATTTACATGCATAACATTAAAATTATATTAATAATCATACTAAATAAAATTTATTAATTGTAATAACAACATACAAAATTCAAGTGTAATATTCAACTAATTTCTCCTAAAAGTAACTAAATCAAATTAATTAATTGTAAACAACAACAACATATAAATTAAAATGTAAATAGTTATATTTAAAAAGTATATTACTAAATAAACCAACTTACTAGTTTAAATTTTAAAGCTATAAACAATTCTACCAAGTTTGCTCTAAAATCTTCATCTTTTTTGCTCTACAATATATTAATCAATCATCATTAATTTTGAAAGTCACGTGAACTATAACATGCAATTTAAATTCTAAAACAAAAAGTTAAAAACACATACTAACAACAACTTAGTAATTAAAATACTAAAAACACATACTAAAAACTTGCTAATAAATTAAAATACTAAAAAAATTAAAATACATAATACATTAATCATCAATACTAATTTAAAAAACTAAAAATAAAAAATTTTCTTACATAATATTTATCAAATAACATACAATTTAAAAATTAAAAAATGAAATGATATTACTAAATTTAAAAGTAAAATACGCATCTACTTACTATATTTTCTTCAAATCTTCTTCCTTCTTCTTCTTTACTCAATCTCTTTACAATTTTTTTCTATAATTTTTTTACCTTTAGCCCCCTATTTAACACAAAAATATCCAAACATTAAAATTATATTAATCATCAATGCTAAGTTAAAAATCAAATTATTTTCTTACTATAATATATATGGGTAAACTACACCGCATATCACTCAACTATGGCCCATGAGTCAAAAATACCACCAAACTTTAAAATTGTTCAAAACTATCACTGAACTTTAATATGTGAGTCGAAAATACCACTCCGCCATTAACTCTTAATGCCCCGTTAAGTCAAAACGACATCATTTTGGTGCGGGTGTTTTGAAGCCTAATTTAGCCCAAAACGACGTCGTTTTGTTGGAGGGAAAATATTAAAACCATGCGCTTGGGAGTTTTGAACCCAAGACCTTCAAGGAAAAAAGATAAATCTTAACCACTGAACCAACATAATATTATTTAATAATTTACCACATAGTATATATCTCAAACTACTTCAGATTAATTCAAATTATTTTATGAAATAAATAATATTAATATAAATAATATAAAATATATTATTTGTATATATATAATACAATTGAAAAATGTTTTGGACTGATTTAAAAAGTATTTAAAACAATTTCCAAAGTCAAAATAACTTGAAACTATGTTTAGGGATGTTTTTAAAAGGTTTTACATGCTTTTCAAAGCCAAACTTCACAAAACTGTCCAGGCGTTTCGAAACACCTTAGGGCGTTTCGATACGGTGCATTCCAGTAGCTAAAACGTTTCGATACTGGTATCGAAACGGACTTTCCCTGGATAAAGATTTTGCCCAGCGTTTCAAAACGGTTTAGGGTAAAACAGAATTGAATTGAGGATTAGGGTTTGAAGGATT